>JAFIRS010005893.1:0-46958 GCA_018342105.1 Gonioctena quinquepunctata | reverse complement strand
ATTTTAACTTTGGGTTTACAAACTTTTCCCAAAATAAAAGGAAAAATATATGCCCTTTCCCGAAAAAAAAACATAAATTGATATCCCTAAATGAAAATAATTGATATATTTATCAGTTCAAGGACTTGGGGGGACCCTTTGATGCAAAGCTAACCTTTTTTGATCATATAAAAACGGCCAAAACACGGGGCTTCATAAAATTCAAAACGCAAAATTTAACCAAGTTAATTTTCTTTAGGTCCAACAGAAGCATCGGTTTTGGAGTCCTGATATGATATTATGCAAAATTGAAATTCAGGAAATTTTAAAACCCCTTTTGGTAAGACCTTTAAATCCAGAAGGGATTACCTAAATTAAACTATCAAGAATTTGAAATCTCCTTAGGTTTCTCGCCAATTTATGGTGTTTTCTCCAAACCAAATAAAAACTTTTTTCCCCCATTTACACCCCTTTTTGAAAACATGCCTATTGCCAGTGAGAAAAATCTTCCTTTATCTTCACACACCTATATAACTTTTTGATTCCCCCCCCATTTTGAATTTGAGATTTTTGGTTTTCTCAAGTTTCCTTTTTGATATTCCCAGAAGTTTTGATAAAAAAAAACCATTTTTTAGAATTTCCCAGTTTATACTGACGGTATGGCAACTTTAAAAACTTTTTTTTTTCAATCAAAAAGAATTTTTTTTTCAGTGTTTTCGTTGAACTTCCCCAATTGATATGAAAAGTTTTATTTTTATTCTATAGATTTTTTATACTTTTCAATTTTTTTTCCCATCCTGTAAAGGGTTCGGCTTTTGGGATTTATGAATAAAATTTAAAAAAAATAGGTGATCAAGAACTTTTTACCATAAACAAAAAGAGAAAAAAATTTTTTTATGTTTTCCACGGGAATCAAAATGATAATTTTAGTGCTTCAAATATGAATAAAACCCATAAGTTTATACAACGTATAGACATATCATGAAAAAAAATCCCCTAAAAAAATTTTTATTTCACGGGGACCCAATGTGAAAAGGGTCAAACCCCAAAATAAGGAAAATGGACTTAAAGTCAGGACGGTTATTTCGACTTTTTAAAGGGGCCGGGTTTTCAAAGTTGAAATTTTTGGAAAATGCGACTTAAAGGTCCAAAGGGATAGGTATCTTTTTGGTAAGCTTTTTCCCCGAAAAAAAAATCCATAATTTTTTTTTAATGACATTTTCAAATAATAGTAAAAAAAGGGGGAAAATGATATTTTTTAAAACCTTCATCTAGATATTATTTCAGCAGTGTTTGATAAAAAAAGGAGGAAGTACACAATTTAGAATTTTTCCAACTTTGTTTTTTAAGGGGGGCCCCATTTTTTTCTAAGTTAAATTAACTTATCAAGGGGGTTTTTTTGCAAATAAAACCCGAACAGATTGAAAAAAAAACCATCACTTGATACATCATTTTTGCAAGTTTCTTGAGTATTTTTTATACGCCATGTTCTTTTAAAAAAATTTTAGAATGCACGGGGGTTAAGATGCAGTAAAAAATTTATTTTTCTTCAAACCCCCTTCTACGTTTGTTTTAAATGGTTTATCCCCAAAAATAGGTGGAAATGACGAATGTTTACCCATTCAAGGGAAAATTTTTCCCTATTTATGCCTTGACTTATCGGGAAAATTTTTAACCCCCAATTTTCGACTTTTAATTTTTCCTTTTTTCCCCCATATTAAAATTTTCAATGATTATAACGAAAAACCCCCTTTTCCCCTTTTGGGCCTGACCATTGGGGTCGAAATCAAATTTTTTAAAAAAAGTTTTTTGGGGGAACCCCAAAACCCTGAAAAACATTTAAAAAGGAAATATGCCCCATTTGGTAAAAAATTTATAAGGGAAAATTTTTTTGGAGATGTTCTTTTAAAAAATGTTTGGGGGCTCTATCCCAAAAAAAAAGGGTTGGGCCATTTTGAAATTATTTTCAAAATTTCCCAAAAAAATTCCCCAAAATTTTCCCCAAAAACAGTTTTTTTTCCTTTTAGAAACAAAACTTTCGTTAACTTTGAACAAAATCATATTTTAGAATAGTGGGTAAAAATTTTTTTAAATGTGGTAATTTGATATTGAATGTATTAACGTCTGAAATTGTGATAAATAACGTTTCTGATCATTTAAAAGTCATCTAGGGATGGAATGGTTCTCAGGGGGGATTTTTGAAAAAATACCGGGCTTTCAACAGTCTTAATAGTCCAAATTTTTTTAAATTTTTATATATATTTTTTTTTACAGATCATACAAGAACCTGAAAAACCCCCACTTTGAATTTTTCATCTATTCAATGCCATGAAGAAAAAAGGAATTTTTTTGGGAAAATTTTTCCAAGGGGAAATTATTTCCCGAATAATCCTTTAATGTTTTTAAGGAAACATCTTCAAAATACAGGAAAAAAAATATACAAGGATTCAAAAAAAAAGGTATGAAATCAAAAAGGGATCAGATTGTTTTTGGGGGAAAAAAGTTGGTTTTTAAAAAAAATTTTAAATTGAATCCCAAAACATGTTTTTTGGATGTAGATGTTCGGTCTGGCCATGGAGTCAACAAAAGGGGGGGGCTGGACAGGAAATTTAAATAAATAGGGGTACACAATGGACCTGCTTTTTCCCGGGGGAAAGGGGGCCCCCCCCCCCTGAGCAAATCCTTAAAAAAAATCAATGTTTTTAAAAAATAATCGATTTATTTTCCCTTTTTGGGGATTTTTTTCTTAAAAAAAATTTTTAAATTTGGGTTTGGGGGATTCCCCCTCAAAAATTTTTTGGGGTTTTCACGATGAAATTTGGGGGGTTTTTGGGGGAAAACCCCAAAAAAAATTTTTCAGTATGCCCAAAAATTTTAAATTTTTTTTTCATTTTTAAAAATTTAAAATTATATAAAAATTTTTTTATCTTTAAAATTGGGGTTTTTAAAATTAATCTATACGCCTTTTAAAAAAAAATTTTTTAAGTTTTGGGGGGGTTCCCCTTTACTTTTTAAAAAATAAATCCTTTATTTTTCCCCGGGATATAATATCCAAATGATTTTTTTAAAATTTTTTTAACAACCTTTTTTAAAATTTTATTTCCCCCTTTTTTATCTGTTAAACCTTTAGAAGATATAAAATTTAAATTTTTGGGGTTTTTTTTTTCCCCAAAAAAGTAAAAAATTTTAAACCCCTTTTTAATCTTGAACCCCCCTCGTACTAAGACGATTAAACCCCCAAGGGGGGTGATCCAAAAAGGGGGGCCCCTTCCCCCTTAAAAAAATATTTTTAAAATTTTCCTACAGGGTCTTTAAAAAAAAAAGATACTTTGTTCAAGGGAAAAAAAAGAGGGAAGTCAATTTTTTTTTAAATGGAACATTTTGTATTTTTCCCCCAAAATTTTTTTAAACTCTTCACCCCCAAATTTTAAATTTTATTTGTTTAGATAACCCTTTTTGTTTCGAACCGTTTTTGGGGATAAACTTTTTCAAAAGAAAATAATGGTTTTTTGTATTCATCATTTTTTTTTAAAAAAACTTTTTTATCCCCAAATTTTTCCCTTTTTATTTAGTTTTTCAGCCCCCAAACAGTCAATTCGAAATTTTATTCCCCCTTTTTGGGTTTAAAAATTTTATGCATTGGGGGTATTAGGTTCCACCACAACATTAAAAATTTAAAATTTTTTTAATAGTGTGTTTTTGGAAAAAAGAATACCCCAAATTTTAAAAAATCCAAAAATTTCGTTGGTGGTTTTAGTTGTGATACCAATTAAAAAAAAAAAATGTCAAAATTAGGTTACAGTAATAAAATTTCTTGAAGTTATTAAAAATTAGTGGGTCTGAATTAAAATAAACATGCCGAGTTTTTCTAAGATATCCACAACCCAACCCCAAAATGTGTGTAAAGGGTACCCAAAAAAATGTAGGTTGGAAGGGAATTTTCCCAAAAAAAACATTCGTAAAAACCCAAGGGGATATAAAAACAATGGATCATTTTTTGGGTTTTTTTTATAAAATTTTTCCCAAAATTTTTTTTACACGAGGGTGAAAGGGGATAGCAGGTTTTACCCAGTAACAATTTATCGATTCCAAAAGCACAAAAAAACCCTATATTTTCTACGTGTCCAACATCTAAAAAACGGGGGTTTCCTCGTAGGGTGGGAAATTTTTGGTGGTTTTCTTGTCCCAAAACTCAAGAGGATGAACTTTTCCCTTTTATCATATGGACAGATGGGCCGTTTAAAAAAAGGGTTTTTCATAGACAAAACATTACCCCAGAAAATCCCACCCCCAAAGGCTCAAAAAAAAAGGAATTTTAATGTATTTTCCCAAAAGGATTAACTTTTTTTAGTTTTATGATAAATTTGAATGAAAAAAATTGAAGATTCACGAAAAAGGAATTTGTTTTTTAAATGAAAGGGGAAGAAAGTATGGACCAAAGGATGGTGCTCCACCCAAATTTTCTTTCAGTATGGGTTTTAACTAAATTTAAAAGAATTTAATAATGGCCTTTTTCGTTCCTCCAACAGATAAACCATAAATTTTTTTTGGGGTTTAAAAAATTTTTTACCCAACCCAAAAAAAATGGAAGATAGAAACAATTGAACTGCTTTCTTTTAACCCAGATAATAAAGGGCCAATGAAAATTTTTTGAAAAAACCCGTTTTTGAAGGGGGAAAGGGGGTTCAAAAATTTTTAAAAATCCCTTACAATTGAATTAACCCCAAATGAAATTATTTTCAGTTCTTTCAGCAAAAAATATTGTTTGGGGAAGTTTAATTTGATGGTTAAGGAATTTTTGATTATTTTTCGTTTTATTTTAGATAGAGCATCGCGAATTTTTAAATTTCAAATAAATGATAAATAAAAAAACCAGTCAGTTTCGTTTCAGTTTTCTCAAAACGGTTGAAAAGAAATAATTTCTAACAAAGAAACTGAAATTGAATGTAGAGTTCAGGGGGAAAAACAGGGTGTTCCATTTAAAAGACTTCCCCACAGGGAACAAAAAGCTTTTGGAAATACCCTTTGACCCAAAAAAAAACATGACTAATGAAGATTTCAGGACCCTTCCCCCCTTTAATTTGATATATACCAAATTTCAAGATTATCACGTTTATAAAAGACATTTTTGGGAAAAAAACGAAATTAATTTATGTTTTTTAAAAAGGGAAAGATAGGTGGGGAAAAGTACGGGTTGCGAAAGGGGAAATCTAAAATATTATATAAGGGTTCCGTTTGAAAAAAAAAGTACCCCCATTTATAGTAAACGGAACCCCCATCGTCTCAATTTTGAGGGAAAAATTTTAATTTATGCATATGGGAAAAATTTTTTAGAATATCCGGCGGTTTCCCAAACGTCAATTAAGCCACCTGAGAAACCCTTTCAATAATATTTGAATTTTTTAAATTTTTTCCCGGGAATGCGAAAAAAAAAATGTAGACCAAATTTTTTAATTTTTTCCTGTTTTTTTGGGGAATTCCGTTTTTTAATTAATATTAAAAATTTGGGGGGGTTTTTCCCAGTTCCCCCCAAACCTTTTTTTTGCGAGTTTCATTTTGATAACGTTTAATTTCCTTTTTTTGGTGAACTTCCTCAGTGTTTTTTCCTTTTTTGGGATGAGTCCGCTCAAAAAAAATTCTAATGGGAAAAACTTTTTTTCCCCCCCCAATCGCAAAAGAAAAACCAATTGTGAACATGTAATCTGAACTACAAAAAGTTAATTGGGAAAAAAATTTCCATTGTCCACATTTCTGGGGAAAATTTTTACTGAAAACCCGAATCTCGTTAATCCCTAGAAATAACCCAAGTTCTTTCCAAATATTATAAAATGAAGAACCGTAGTTCGCACTTTTTCATTTAATTTTTGATTTAAGGTAAAATTTTAAAAATTTAAAAAAAAAATAAAAAAAAAAACCCCCCTTTTTGAAAAATTCCCCGAAGAAAAATGATTTTAGTCCGAAAAAAAACAAATCAAATCATTACGAAAAAGCACAAAAAAGGGTGCATCCGCCCCCCTTTTCCACCAATTCAATTTGTTTGTTTTGGGACTCAAAATCGTTTTAATTGTTTAGACTAATTATCATTTAGACTAAGAAGGTTCATTTTTTTTGTTTTCAGAGATTTTTTTTTCGGTTTTTTTTTTTAAAATTTTTTTTTTTTTTTCGTTCCGTATTTCGTCAGTTCAATTTTTTTTTAAAATTTTATTTTTCAATTTTTTTGGCTAAAGTCTACCAATTACTACCTATTGTTTTTATCACTTCCAAAAAAAAATTATTAACCCCCCTTACTAACTATCACCAGTTAAATAAATTTATTATCTACTTTACTTTTGTTGTAATAAAATTATTTTTTTGGGTTTTGGTTAGTTTATTTCATTATTTTTATCATTCCATCCCCTCATGAAATATACTGATTTTGACGGATTGGAACAAGAATAATGTCAGTAGCGATCTGTCATTGTCAACTACGTATGTTTTTCACTAGTGAAAAATCAATTATCCCCTTTTTTTTCTATCCGAAAGGGTGGCTAATTCCTTCCGAAACCAAAATAAAGGTATACCCTATCTATCAAAGAAAGAATCACCCAAATCAAGAACCCAGTACAAAGTTATGCCTATAGAATCGGTTAACGGACCAAATTCAGAGGGAGTGATCAATACCCTCATTTTTCCCCCTTTGGGGGTGCATTTCATTTTTTAATTTGAAGGGGACCCATTCTAGTTCCCCCTATCCACTGAAAAAATTATCGGAATCGGACGCCTCAGTAAAAGTTATGCGTGATCATAAAAAAAATATGAGGGAAAAAAAAAATATCGGTCGAATAAAGAACCTCCCTTTTGGGTTTTCGTCGGAAAATAACACCGAGGTTTGGAAAAATTTAACAAAAAGCATTTCCTGAAATATTCAACATTCACTGAAATCGTTCATTACTGACAGAAAGATGTTTGTGGAATACGGAGGGTTGGCCTTTTCAAATCTGTATCTACTCCGAGGTTCGAATTGGGGACCCATTTATCATGATATTTATAACTCTTTCAGCTTGAAGACTGTTCTGCATACCGATGATTTTAAGTTTACTGTGGAATAGATGATGTTTGGGACTGTGAACGATCACCAGTGATCTCCTTAGTGCTTCAATTACTATCGGAAATATTTCCGAGAGCACGTTTTTTTTTTAAATTAACCCTAGTCGAAAACGAGTGATAGTTGAAAAAAATCATGCTCGAGGAGATATTTTCAGGTAGTAATTCAAGAACGTGGCAGTTTCGGTAAGAACATTTCATACAAAAGTAATATTAAAAATTATAACTAAAATTACCAAGTAGGCTCTGTGCCTGTCAACATGTAAATTATGTGTCGTTGACTCAGTGCAATTTCACATTTTTTGCTTCAGTTTTGCGGCATTTTTTGCAGAATGTCTCGTTTCGGGAAAGAAAGTGTGGAAGTTATAAGACACGAAGTTCAAAATTTAACACCATATAATACTAAAAGGAATAGGGTAAGTGTATAGAAACAGTTCATAGAATTTTGTAACGAAAAATCTTACAAAATAGAAAATTCATCTATTGAATAGTTGGCCCATATATTGCATTTAATATGAAAAGAATCAGATTATAAGGAAAGCGTCGTTGAATTGATGTGGAATCTTATCGCCAAACAATTTCAAGAAATTATGTTCACCAAATTTCATATTAAATTGATCCATTTTCCGATATTGAATTTGTAGAAGCTCGATATGCACGCGATGCTAAGCGTCGACAACTACAATCGGATCCTTCTAACAGAAAATCAATTTCCCGCAGCACTAGCTAATAAAGATTATTATAGAATTCTTGACATGTGGGACGAGGACACGCCAGAAGATCTTAAACGCAAGTTTCTCCACGTTTTTCTCGAGAACTGGCCTGGCGAGGTGGGGAAGGATGTTCAGCTAGTGTAAATATTTTGTGGAGGAGAAAGATAGCAAAGGAGGATTTACAGGCCACATACAATACAACCCAGTGTTCTCAAAGACTACCCAAGGAGGATCCAAGAAATTGGCAGACAACAAATGGTTGGTTACTTATTCTTTCAAACCTGAGGTATGTCCTGTTCGTCTTTATCAAAAACTAATCTAAATGAGAAGTGATACTGTCACAACTGACAGATTATTTTCAACTGCAAATCCAAACTGGAAGCATCCACAGTCAAGGGGTGGTACAAAACGTGCCATACCAAGAAAGTGAAGTTTACTTACCATTCAGCGATGGCAACTGCAGTCTCCAGTTCAGCAAAAGGGGATCGCGAACAGCAGTTGATAAAGATTACAGGACATAACAATAGCCAGTCGATTAAGTCTTATTTACAAAAAGGACATTGATCATCATAAAAGCGTTATACAAGCTTATGGAGAGACATTCCCAGTACTAGTCGCAGCGTCTCATCAGGTTTAGATAACCAACCAGGAATTGTTTATAATAACTGTGGTTTGACATTATTAATAATTATCAAAATAATGAAACAATATTGATAATTAATCAATCATTTTTTATAATATGAGGCATTTAACTTTGATTTTAATATAGTTCAATAAATACTTCCAAGACCTGTTTATGGTGTTTCTTCCTTCGTTTTTTTTTTTAAGGTATATAGACATCTATATTTTACAAAGCATTCGTTAAATATTCATGGCACATATGAAATGTGTTCCTTGAATTTTAGTTACATGAAATAATTAAAGACAAATTAATAGAACCTTCAGCAGTCCATTTTAATTTGAGTTTTCCTACTAAAATTCAGCGAAAATATATTTTTGGCAAAATTCGTGATGATAGGGCAATATTTTTTCATCTATAATAATTATACTGAGTTCCATATATACCCAAAGAATATGTTCCTAGGTTTTAGTAGTATGAAATAAACATTTGTTCGTCTGAAATAATGTATTCTATTAGCGATCAACTAATCTGTATTATTACAGTGAACGGAAGGCTGTACTTTTATAAAAAAAATTGTCAGGTGACTCTATTCTGCAAAGAATTCGTTAGATATTTATGGCACGAATGAAACGCCTTCCTTGAATTCCAGTTACATGAAATAATTAAAAATAAATCAACAGAACCTTAGAGAGTTTATTTTGATTTAAGTTCTACTATCAAAGTTTGCTAAAAAGAAATTTTTTGCAAAATATTCCTGATAGAAACATTTCTTGTTTCATTTTGTAATTATATTGGGTTTCTATATCCAAGAAATACCTTCCTACGATTTTAGTTGCATGATACGAATCTTTGTTCGTTAAAAATAATGTATGCTATTAGCCATCAACAAATCTGTGTTACTAAAGTGAATGGAAGCTTTATTTTCACAATTTTTGTTTGTCAGGTATTCGTTAAAAATAATGAACATTTTTGTTTAAAATAAATAGGAGGCTATGGAATTATCACATTAACCTTATATTTTTTAATGTTATTTTGGCGGTGTATCTTATGACATATCCATTGAATAATATTATTCAAAACACTCGAAACAGAATGGAAAATAAAAAAAAATATATTTTGTGTATTTTGTGCGACAAAATGGATGATTTGAGGAAGTGTCATCGAAATTTGAGACATTTATCTTACTTGCTACCCTGTGTTCAATCATCGCAAGACATGTTGTTCAGAAAAATTTGTGAAGTGTTGAAATTGATGGATCATATATTCATATTTGAAAGGCTAAATTCAACAAAATTGTGTCTAAGTAAACATAGACATCTAACACCTAGTCCCTGTTATTCACCATTGAAGAAAGAAGAAGTGCTAGCAGAGTTTCTACAACATTTAAATAATGTAATGCAAGTTATTTAAAATTGAAATATATTGTTAAGAAATAAAATCGTCTTTTCTATACATTTTTATTATACTAAGTGAATAAGGACAGAAACATGTATTAATAGCATTTTTTTTTTTGTAAAGATAGATAGATAAAGGTAATAATAGTTTTTCAAAAAACGTATAGAGGGCTGTGCATTTGACATCACTTATAATCTCCCTAGCAGCAGAATTATTACCGATGATTTTTTTCAAGATAACGAATGTTTTTGTTGATAGAAAATTATCCCGAGTCGAAGACGAGGGAAATTTTCTATCAACAAAAACATGAGTGAAACCGAGAAAAAAATTCTGCTGCGTGAGAGATTCGGTAAGAAAATTTCATAAATTGGAGTTGCTTTCAGTGTGATGAGAAGATCAACCCTACGACCTATTCTGCGTAGATGTCAAATTTTTTATGGGTAAAATTTGACACTTAGGTATACTACTACGACTTAATTTTAAGTCAAGTCATTTCGAAGTGACAGGTGGGACAGACCAGCAAGTAACAATCAGTTTTTCAGTCGTACCCGTGATACTTATTGTTTTTATTTTATTCTGAGTGACTTTTGTCAATAGATATAAAGCGCTTCATTTTTGACAGAAAAATTATCACTTATTAATTCCATTAAGTTAATAGGAACTAACAAAATTATCGAGACTATTCCACGCACCTTGGAATTTTCACAAAATCTGACCAATCAAAAACCAGAGACAGCTTGTATTATCGCGAAAACACCAGCTGTCTTTCAATTCTGATTGGTCTATCAGCATGGTGTTTTCAACGACGTAACCATGGATACGGATCGCAATGCAAAGTTTGACAGTTTGACCAAAAATAATTGTAGCTGCAAACGTCAAAATGAGTCGCTTCGGTACTACTTCAAATGAAGTAATAAACCAAAATTTTGAGGTAAATATACCCAGTAACACAAAAAAATCAAAATCTTATATATGGAGACAATTTATGACGTTCTGTGCGGAACGCAACTACAAATTAGATGCAGAAAATAGCAACGAAAGATTAGCATTCATTCTGAAAGACTGGGCATTCAATGTGCGAAAAATTGATGGTAGTGATTACAAGGAGAGTGTTATCAAAACCATATGGAACACTAATGCAAAATTAGTACAAGAAAAATATTTTTGTGAGTATCAGAGAAATATTGATCCCTTCAAAAATATAATGTTTAAGGAGGCGAGGGCGGCTCGAGATAGCAAGAGAAAATATAGAAATATGTGCTTACAATGGGACGAAGACACGCCAGAGGGACTCCAAAAGAAGTTTGTTCACATAGCTGCGTAGAACTAGCTTGGAGAGGTAACGAAGCAACGTTTTCCAAGTTACATTTTTTTAAGGGAGAGACTGACAACAAAGGCTGTTTAACAAACAGAATTGCATATAATAATAATAATAAATTCGTTTATTGCACACCACATTTCATAACATTTAGAAAAAAAAATATATATTTATAAATCTGTAGGTAGGTACCTATGTGATGAGCAAATGGCCTTTGGTTCAGATTGCTAAGTTACCTCGCATCTGATCTTCCACCAAGGCCTTCATTTGAAAAAAGTTATGTTGATAACCCGATATTCTCCAAAACCCGCCACGGTGGTGATAAAAACTGTGCAGATACTAAATGGCTTACTCAAAATTTGAAAAATCCTGAAATGTGTCCCGTGAGATTATACGAAACTTATATCGAAAAGGGAATTATTACCAATGACAGACTTTTCTGACAGTGAATGGCAAGTGGAATAAATATAATAATAATAAATGGTACAAGAATTGCCCTATTGGTATCAATACAATATCAAAACTATCTGCAGACAAGATAGGATTAGATACTAGAAAACTAAAAATAAGAAATCACTTTAATCATGCCACTGCAGTTAGTCAGTTACTACAATCCGGCGTTAGTGAACAACAAGCTATGGAAATTACTGGACATGGAAGTTCGAACTCGATGAAACCGTATTTACATCTTAGTGCTGAAAATCATCAGAATATAGTGAATACTTTTAGGAGTACTTCAAGTACATCAAGTAATAATACCAACAATACATTGTAGCCACCTACTAACGGTCATACTATTCAAATTTTTCAATTGCACCATTTATAATAATTATAATCGAGAATAATATATTATGCTCGTGTTCATAAAAATTATTTATTGTTATAGGTAACAAATTATAATTGAAACAAATCGTTTATAGTTTAAATAAATTTTAAATCTTATAATTAAATTTGAATTATTTATTATTTTAAATTTCTTCCACTCATTCTGCCGAATTTAAATTTTGACCTTTCATTTTGTTCTAAAATAGTCTAATTAAAATACCACTTTGTTTTAATTTATCTTTTAAGTTGTCTTTTATTTCTAGCCTCAACTGAGTTGTTGAAAGAAACACCACCGTCCTGCGGACCCCGTGGGTGTTTTCCAAAACTCGTTTCTTTTTAAAATAAATCGACAACTTATCGCAAATTCAGCCCCCATTTGGTTATTACTACTGATAATCTCCCGTTGCTATAAAACAAAAAAAAGGACCTTCTAATTGGTTGAAAATAAATTTATGAAATTTTCGCTGTAATCCCGCCCAGGGTCCCCGGGAGGAAAAACTTCCGAAAGTTTTGTTTTTACTATAGTAACGAGCGGGAAACGGAACTTTATTGGTTGAAAATGTTCGTGTAAATTTTCACAAGAAAAATTTATCAGTTCCCGAAAGGGTGAAATATTGCTTTTCTCCACAAAAATTACGCTATGGTTTCGACCTTTTGTATATTCTTTCGAAAAATCATTAATATAAAAGTCAAGCCAATCGTTATTCAGTTTTTTTTGTTAGAAACTGTAAGGAAACCTCTCTATCAGAGCTTTGCTTTAACGTTTACTACTAAACAGTAAGAGGAAAGGTTGGAATATTGTAGCGCCATAAGGAACCTAATCATAAAAAATGCTTTATGCAATGAAGCTCTCGAGTAAGTTACAAAATGGGGCCATTTGAAAGATTAAAAAAATCCCATCTTTCATTTTTTATCGATATTGGCAAACTATATTTGGTTGATAGGGGCTTTTGAGCTCCACAAGATTCTTTACGACAAATATCTTTTGGATTGCTATTATATTTTCCTTTTGTTCAAATTTTTTTTTGTCTGCTCTTTTTTGCATCTTCAATCATCTTATTTAAAATGATATTTGACTATAATTCATTTTAGTTTATCTACATATAAAAATAAAATATTCCCTTTCTCAAATTGAATATAATGAGGTTAATCTGTAAGGAACGAAAAAAATTTTTTTCAGGTTGGGAACCTTATCCATTTACCAGCAGTGGACTCAATTGAACGGGGCCATAAATTATTATCCCCATTTTAACATAATCATTAATTATTTCTCGACAGAACGGATACGTGGGGATGAAGATCCATAGAAAGCAAAAACCGTAGTCCAGTACCCTTTAAAATTCTGATGTAATTCTAATGATAATAATTTTTAATCTTCGATATATTCCCAATTAATCAAATTTATTAATCACTTGCCACGTTTGTAAAAAAAACGAAAGAAAAAATTTTTTATTTTCCATATTATTTTTGACTGTCCTATCTATACAGTGACGGGACAAAAAAACTTCCTGCCTGGGGATTTTTGGAAACATTGATTTTCGTCGGGCCCTGATGCCAAAAAAAATATCAAAAGTATATTTGGAATATTATTAGATTGCGATCATTTATTTTGAACAAAATTAGGTAACTGCAATATATGTTTTTTTCCTAATCATTCGAACTGAAATTAATTGGTAAAACTCATTATTTTTCCCTTTCCCTTTTTATTTGTGACCCCTATACACTTGTTGCTGTCAACTTGTTTTCAGAAGCAATAAACTATTATTATAATTATTATCATCCCATATACGAAATAAATATGACAATCATGGTTTATTATTATTATAGATTTTTTTCGGAATACTCCAAAACAATTCAGAGTTTTCTATATTGAATCAGTTGAATTTTTCTTCAGTTACCGACAAATTCGATCAAAGCAGTTTGCACCGAACTTCGCATTCAGTGCGAATATCCAAGATAATGGAGTATTTTAGCTTCAAAAGTGCTGCAGAGAAGGCATATTATAAAGATTTAGTAAAATAGGAAATGAGGGATGAAGTGAATACTAGGATTCCTACTTTCGAGATATATCAAAAATGAATTCTTACATTGCACTGCTGGCTCTTCTGTGAAATGTTTGAACGCACTAACATCTCTCGGCGGCTTGCTCCGGAAGCTCGTTACCACACTTTTCGATCTGTCTCTGTCTCTAGCAGCTTGATCTTCCGGTGTCCTTTCGCCTCGAAGCCGTTTGCATCAACCGCATATCGAGGGCACAACATCCTCACCCTGTATAATCCTGATATTTAATAGGGAATATTCATATCGAACTTGATGTGGGTGGTCTGGAAGTTGGAATTTTGGAATGCTATTATTATCAACATCGAATCAATCTCTTGAGTGAATCAATTTGGATTGGTCAGCAAGTAAAAATCAGGAGATGGAAGAAAATGACTTGAGTTTATCTTTGAGTCGCAGATGATTCCATATATGATTTCATGAATATTCTGTTCATATTTTTCAAACAAATTAGTTAATCAAATAAACACATGAAAAACTTATAAGTCATTAGGGAATATTCAGCCGAGCTATCGGGGAGTTTGATACTTCATAGGATAGATAATGTCATGGACAATACCTCAACTATTATTCACTACATTCACTGTGATAAGTAGATTTCCAAACCAATAAACCGTCTACAATATAGGGTTGTTTGAGTAGGGTAACAAACACGTCTTTGACATGTTTATTTCAATATGCCAGTACCATATGATTTCATCAATAACAGCTATGTTTTCAATTATAACAAAATTGCATACTTTTTCAAAATCTCATTCCTTGAGGTCATTAGAATCTCACATTTGTGTTCCCATTGCAATAAATTTGATTCCACACTGAATCTTTCGAAAATATCCTATTAGTCGAGTCAATAAGGATTGTACTTCTGAACCATCTGAAATAGGTTTGTAATTTTCAATTATTCAAAATCAGAAACATTTGAGTATTTATGTTGTTTTAAAAGAATTTTTCAATGGAATTTCAACTCGAAAATTAAGTATAAATAATCATTTCTGTATTCTTCTCAAAAATTTTTTGTTGATGAATGTTAATATATACAGGGTGTGATCTAAACTTCTGCACAAGCGCTAACAGTCCCCAATAAGCCAGAAAAAAAATACCCACCAAAACTTTGTTGTTTCGCGATTACCAAAATCAGGACGATATGACAAAAAAAAATTGGATATTTTTTCGAATTTTCAACTACAGTTATATGTTATACAGTGTGACCCATTTAAAATGGAACCACCCCTGTAAAATACGCATTTTTCAATCAATCTAATTTTTTTTTTAAATCAAGCATCGAAAACTATATCTTGACACGAACTTTCATAACTGTTGTTTAAATTCCAAGGTACTCTATAGTTTTTTTCTCTGTCAAAAACGGAAAAGTTTATTAGGAAATTTTTGTTTCAAAATTCGACTACATCACTGGATATATAGTCGTTATGAATAAAAACTATCGAAATTTCATGAAAAAATATAAATTAACAACGAAGTTACAACAACTTTAATTTTGTAAACAAAGGATGTGATTATAATTTTTATTTAGATTATAGACATATTCAAAATCTGGAAACACTGCCGAAACGAAGAAGAACACCAGTGAACTTTCTACAGTGAAAATCTGAAGTCAATAGCTCAATCCCTTCTACAGTTATAACTCCTGAAATTATGGTAATGTGAGCGATTTGTGGTGGAAGCGATTTTGTAATAAAAATCTGCCTACGCCACTGGATCTGTGAGTTATATTCTCCTAAAATCATTTATTTGAGTGTGGATTATAAGTGTATCTGGAAATGATAGAAAATTTAGAATTCATTTTTAAATTATGCAGTAGTACATTCTTCCATAGACGATAAAAACCAAATGAACAGAAACAAGTTTTAAAGTATTTATTCAACAATAAAACGCCATTAAGCAAGAACTAAAACTAAAATAAACATTCATGTAAAACTAAATATTAAAATTTTTGTGGCTTCTACCAAACCTCCATTTAGTTCGATACATTTTCGTATCTCTTCCGAATATTTTTTACACTATTTCTTATTTGTTGAGGTTAATTTCGGCACATGCTTGTCGTACTTTTTGCATGAGTTCAGCTTGATTCCTTGATCTCGTTTTGTATACTTTTTGGGTCTGAATACCCCATAGAAAAAAGTCTAGTATTGTTAGATCAGGCGATCTTGGTGGCCATTCAATTAAGTCACTATCTCGTCCTATCCAATGATTTGGGAACTGGTCATTTAGCCACTGTTTACCAATCCTGAAAGTGTGAACAGAACAGCCGTCGAGCTGAAAATGTAAATTCACTCGTTTCGCAAGTGGAATTTCTTCTATTTCGTCCGATGATTGGTTATTTCAAAATTCCAAAAAAATTTGGCCGTTCATGTTTCCATCAAAAAAATATGGACCTATTATTTTATCTTTTACTATACTACACCAAACGTTAATTTTTTTAGATTATTGACTTTTACAATTTATGACCCAGTGCGGATTTTCAGTAGCCCAATACCGAGCGTTTTGCGATGATACTACACCATTGGTACTGAAAGAAGCTTCATCACTAAACATTATGTGGTTCAAAAAATTTCTTTTATTCAGGTACTCGCCTTGTGCCCTCAAACAAAATTCCATACGTTTCACTTCATCTCCTTCCTTTGAGGTGTGAAGAAATTAGACCTAAATTTCTCAGGTCTGAATGCTTCCATTTTGTTTCGTTTCAGACATCGTCAAATATTCTCTCTTGGTAAGTTTAAATCCAAACTGGCGACTCTTAAGCTTCTGTTTGGGTGGTTTGTGAAATAATCTACAACGCACGATCATTTACATTTCTTCTTCGGTGATTTTTTTTTTAAATATGTTTGTTTACTGCACCAAACAGTTTCTTCAAATGTTTAGTTGATTTTGCTAACGGTGCTTCTTTCAATGGGAAGTCGATTTGGATGTCTGTGATTAAATATTCTAGCTACTTCTCTTTCACTATGATAATTGTCCCCAGAAATTCTTACAATTTCAATTCTTTCTTCTTATGATAATTGCAGAGCCATTATTAAATGCACGTAACTAACAACTATTATTTTATTTATCTGATGGCATGTCATAATGACAACGTTATGTCACTCAATTTTGATGACATAAGGAAGCTCATTATGGTACTTAGTCCCATAATGAATTCATTATGGTACTAAGTACCATAATGAAATTACGCTGTTTCATATACACGATATTTCTTCCAAATCAGAAGGTAAACTACCAGTTTCAGAATCACTCATTATTATTTAAATTATATTCAATTGTACGTGACAATTGTGTTTGACAGCAGATAAATAAATATTGCCGTTACAACCTGACGTTGTCAAGGAAATGGCAAAGCACAGCTCACTAACCTACTAATATTTGAAACTACATATATACTTACTCCTTTGAAAATAGTTGTCATTGTGTCATGTCAAAAATGCAGTTTTTAATTTTTCGAAAATGTATTAATATAAATGTCATCAGATAAAATTTTGTATGTAATACGAATCATAAACAATATGGCAAACGTCGTGTTATCGGACTCGGCTACGCCTTGCCCAATAACATTCACGACTTGTACCATAATGATCGTCTTTATATCCTTATTACATAAATAACTATTATGATTAGATGCCAAAATCACAGCCAAATGTATTATTAGTTTTCTCAAATTGTTGATACCATATCTAAAAGCTTGTTTTGGTTGAGTTTTTGTTCTGCTTTCTGTTTTATTATTGAATAAATAATTTTTATACTTTAAAACTTGTTTCTGTTCATTTCGTTTTTATCGGCTTTGGAAGAATGTAGGTACTACTGCATAACTTGAAAATGAATTTTTGATTTTCTGTTATTTTCGAATATACTCCTACACTTGAATAAATGATTTTAAGGGAATATAATTTGCAAATCCAGTGGCGTAGTCAGTTTTTCATTACAAAATCGCTTCCAGCACAAATCGCTCACATTACCATATTTTCAGGGGTTATAACTGTAGAACGGAATGAGCTAATGACTTCGGATTTTCACTGTACAAGTTCACTGGTGTTCTACTTTGTATCGGAAGTGGTGCCAGATCTTAAATATGTCTATAATCTAAATAAAAATTATAATCAAATACTTTTTTTCCAAAATTGAAGTTGTTGTTAACAAATATTTTTTTATGAAATTTCGATGGTTTTTATTTATAACGACTACAAGGCCAGTGGTGCAGTCAAATTTGGAAACAAATATTACCTAATAAACTTTTGCCGTTTTTGAAAGAAAAAAAGGTGCAAGATATATATATATATATATATATATATATATATATATATATATATATATATATATATATATATATATATATATATATATATATATATATATATATATTATATATATATATATATAAGTAAAACTAATAGTAGGGTCTGCAGAAATGTAAAAGAAAACTCTTTGAAGTTTTTCCAAGCTTTCGGAATCGTTTATTCCATCATCAGGGAGACTACAAATGGAAAAAATTGTGCATATAAGAACTGTAAAAAACAAATTATATGAGTACTTACATCTATCTTGAGGATGTTTACATATAAGTACATAATGGTATATAAGATACATTATTAATAGAAAATGACTTCTAGCTTTTGGATAATTAATTTCAAATTACATTTCTGAATGAAAAGACAAATTCTTGTACATAGAAACAACATTCAGATATTCATTCTCGGAACTGACAGTGACTAATCTGACAATGACACTTCTCATCGTAGAACAATTCAAATTCAGTTTAAGTTAGAATCACCACGTTCAGAAACTCTGAAAGTAAAAAAGAATAAATTTCACTCAGATGGTTTATATCTGTTTTTTTATTGATGGAGTCATTCTCTTGATAGATAAAAGCCATTTCTAAGAAAGACCTTTTTGAAAGATGTGATTCTCTTGCAAGAACAGTTGTTGAAAGGTAGTTCATTTGGTGGTCACAATCATTGACATGTTTAGCTAAAGCACATCTCTCAGGATGTAGTCTACTATCACTCTTATGAGAAATGATTCTATCCTTCAATAATCTTTTTGTTTGGCCAATATAATTCTTATCGCAATCATGACAAGGGATACTATAAATAACATTAGTAAAGTGATAAAGAAATTTTGTCTTTACTTTTGAATATATTTGTCTTATTGTAGTGACTGTTCTATTTGCAATTTTGATGTTTTAAAAAGGGTTTAAAAAAATTCTGGTCAGTTTAGGTGTCATTTCTTTTATATAAGGTAACGAAGCATAAAAAATTGAAACTTGATTCATATCAGTAACACGTTCATTATGAGAATTGTTATTTTGTCTTATGGTATTATCAACTTCTGTTAAGGATGTGCTAAATAATATTTTTTTAACTAAAGATGGTGGATAAGAATTTTTGTAAGAAAAGTTCTTGAAGTTTGTTCAAATTTTTTTTATGGAAAGGTATATCAGAAATTTTGAGTACTCTGTCTTTCATTTGTTTCAACAAATTCACTTTCATCGAAAATTTGTGATAAGAAAGAAATTCAAATACCTTCCTGAACTGCATGGTTTTCTATACCAATCAATCAATATTGTGTTATCAACCAACCGGATAAGTTTTGTATCAAGAAAAGGTACTGAGAGATCTAAGTCTTCTGTTTCGATTGTGAATTGTATGAATGGGTCGTAGCTATTAAAAGTATCCAAAATTTCTGTTATACCATTTGTTGGTAAACCTAAAATTATATCATCCACATATTTTTTGATGAAAAATAATTCAAAGAGAGTACTGGAATCACTGTGTCTAGCAATTCATCCATAACATAAGCTGCAAGAATTGGTGAAATTGAAGATCCCATAGGAGTTCAAAAGTTTGTCTGAAATATTTTCCCATTGAATGAAAAATAGTTGTTTTCAAAGAGGAATCTTATCAAGTTGGAAAAACAATCTTTTCAATAGTACAGTGTCTACTGATGAACCCAATTCTTATCTATTGCTCTAAGGCAAGTATCTAGATAAACATTACTAAAAAGAGACAACATCTAAACTGGCAAGAACATAGTTATCTGGTAATTTGATTCTATTAAATTTTTTGAGAATTCAAAGGAATCTTTGATCGAATAAATATTATCTGAATCATAAGCAATAGACAAAATATTCGTTAAAAGGGGCAATTTGTTCTGTAGGAGAACCTATACAAGCTATAATAGGTCTCACTGATAAATTTGGTTTGTGAATTTTGGAAAAAGGGTAAAATTTAGGAGAAATACCATTATAACTAGTAAGCTTTTTTTTAACCGTGTCATCTATTTGATTCTTATCCTCAAGAGTTTTTATCAAATTATTATATTTTCTTTGTATTTTTGTTGTTGGATCATCATTTAGTTCAATATAGGAAGTACTGTTATTAATGATATCATTAGATAAATCTAGATATTGTTGTTTTTCCATAATAACAGTAACATTACCTTTATCTGACTGAGTAAGAATCAATTCTAGGTGGATGACGCAATTGCTTTCTACTAGGATAACAGGATTGGAAACAAAGCATGAGATTTTTTCTTGTGTGATCCAATTTTTTTTACATCCATTCATTCTTTCATACAATTCTGATCAGTGATATTATCTAAATGAAAATTACAAAAATTGCAGAAAATATTGTCAAAACCAAACAAATATAAAAAAAGTTTGAAATATTTCATCTAATACAATGGTCTTTTTCTGAAGACTATCCAGGGAAATACTTGAAATGCACGTGAGTGAAGAGGGATCAATGTGAAAGTACAAAACTGGTAACCAAATCACATCAGTTGGAAATAAATGTACATAATAAAAAATATATACTACTTTCGGAATACGGTGCGAAAGCCCTCTATCTTGCAATATTTTCTGCACTACATTATTATCTCATTTACGTGGTAACTGAGAATGGAAATCTGAAAAATGTATTGGGAATATTTTTCCACGTGTCAATTTGAAATTTGACGCAAAATATATTTATGTGTAATTTTTTATGATCAAATGCATGCAACAAAATCTATCCTGAGTGGAATACCACGTGAATTTCACATTTCTTTCATATCGATAAATAAGCCTTGATAGAAATTGCGGGTGCAATAAAAATGTACTACCCACTGAATAATAAATTGGATAGAAAGCATTCCATTTGGATGGAGTGCCTCACAGAGGCGCTATTTTTAAACGCCGTTTTTTGCGTCGCACGCGCTCCCTGCAGAGACCCAAAGACCGTCCCCAGGGGATAATTGAAGTTCTCACTTCGTATATGTGTTGCTTTCAACATCAAATGAGGCGAGTGATATTTCATAGCACGAGGAGCTGGAATAACACGTGTCAAGTGTTGGGTGGCATACCTAATCAATATTCGTATTGAGAGTTGAACCTAGAGATAATAATAATGTTTATTTATATGACATTCATACATTAGATCATAGAACAAATTTGTGGTGTGAGTAGCAATGGAAAAGAACGATTATTTCAAAGAGTATGAATAAACCATGTACCCACTAAGGCATTGCCAGAGCGTGGGTATTTATTGCTATAATCATAACGGTAATTAATATGAATTGTTATATATGTGTAGATATAAAATAAGTATAAACATTACATGTGAAACGAAACAGTGATAAGTAGGAATGGGATGCTAAAATTTCAAATAATTTAACTACCTACTATAAATTAATGATTTTTTTATTTTTTTTATAATTAAGAATATATTTGTAGGTTGCAATAAGTGTGGATTGGTGGAAAAGAGTAGAATTTGATAATACAACAGAGAAAGACGGGTTTATATCTATCAGTATGGTATAGTAAAATCGATATGAGCTTATATCAACAATAAAATAGAATATATAATTACGGTGGTAAGTATGCTCACAGTTCAGTTTATGTGAACGAGGGATGGGATGAAAGTTACATGGTAGATATATCATCAAGGACAGAATCCAGATTTTACGCAAAAAATGAATGGACTAAACAAGAAGATGATGAAATCAAGTGGTATTCTATGTCCAATAAAAAAAAACTAGGTTCGTAATTTCAGAATTGACTGGCCAGGTTGAAACAATGCCATTTGAACAAAACATTCACTAAACACGCACACACAACCCCATCAATTATCACATCAGCCCAATCACATGGAATATCAAGATGGCGAGGGTCATGTTGTCGCATCAGTTATAACCTTTCGGGTCATTAAGTGAAAAGACAGAAACGTTTCTATAATACCCAAATCGCTTTTTCGCCACAACGTCCTGCTTCGAATAAAGAGTGGAAATCAAATGGGTCTCACGAGCAGGGATCACTATCAAATAGTCACGACTGTCAAAACAAAAACTATTTTTACCGAAGAATATCTACAAGGTGTAGTGGACAAAATTGTCAAAGAATCAATGATAAATATGACCGAATGATATCAAATCTTAAAAATGATGGATAATATGACAAATATAAATGTGCGTTTTTTTGGTATTCAAGAAAATAGTGGTGAAGATTTAGTTGTGTGTTATTCTGAAGGTTGCTAGTTAGAGTGAAGTTAATTCAAATGTCATTAGGTACCGAACAAAATCACAAACACAAATAATTTGAGGTCCTGGTACAATTAGTTGACGCAGCAGTGGAAAAACAGTGAAATACGAATTCATCTACTTTTTTATGTTCATTTTTGGGTTCGATGTATACTTTAAAATAGGAGCTAGAAATGATATTTCCGCACTAATAAAATTGTATTTAGATTCAAGTTTCGTTATGGAATTATTCTATCAATTTTCTTTGAAAAACTCCATCTATTTATATATAATTTCAATATTTTGTTTTGTATGCGATAGTTTTTCATCAAGGTTTATACCAGATGTCAATATTTAGGTGCTTTCCCTCAAGTCATTACTATGTTCACATGAAATATATTCGAATATTTCGGGACTGATGCTTGCATGATTTATGCTGATTTTTTTTACAAGCTTTTATTTAACTTGCTTTGTTCCTATGTCATTCTGTCATTCTATCCGGTTCAAAATTTGTAATCGATTTTTGGAGCACTTGTCAACATCCGACTGTGCTGAAATTCGGCAGGTGTTCATAATTCCGGTGACAAAAAATCATGAAATTTTTGTTAGAGAAAACAAAACAAAATGGCGGCTCCAAAATGGCGGACGAGTTTTGTGATTATGGAACGATTTGATTCAAAATTTGGTATGTTTCGAATTGATTTTGTAAAAAAAAAACAATGGCGGCTCAAAAGGCGGACAGTTTTGTGATTATGGCGATTGATTCAAAATTGGTATGTGGGGGTTTTCGGGCTCGAAGATTATGTTTTTTTTTTGGAAAAATTTATAAATTCAAGATGGCGGCTCCAAAATGAGGGAGGGGCTTTGTGATTATGGTCCGATTCTATTCAAAATTTGTATGTGGGTGGATTCCAAAGCCATTTGGTAAAATGGGAACCAAAAAGATTCTTCAGCTCATCAAAACCCAGAACATGGGGAAAGATACTGAAGAATGGCTTGTCATCAAGAGACAAGAGGGGGCATTGGGTCTAACTCTTGTCTTCCAAATCGACGAGACCTCTTTGAAGAACCTGCAAGCCAGGGGAATGAAAGCATTCCTGGGGCTAACGCAGGTAAACTTCAAGCAAGTTAGCCGGAACAGGAACATTCCTGATGCTGCGGGCAGTTCGAGCCAACCTGCAGCATAGTAAGGCTGCTACTGCAACCCTGTGCAGAATATTTGCTCGGGGCAACACCGACGTGGCCTAAATACAATAACCATGGCTGGTCGAAGTGTGAGTATCGGGCCTCGGAACATCCAAGTGTAAGCTTATTTATAATCTAAACTGTGGAAACGCCATATCCTGCATTATTGCCAGGAATGATTTGAACGTCTTGAATCTAATAGAATTCTGTTACAGGGACATAACAGCAATCAAGACGACCTACATCAATACGGAGTAGAGAGGAACATAGTACTAGCCTCCGTCTACATGCCTTATGACTCTACAAGCCCTCCACCATCAGAACAAGTGAGGTCTTTGCTTAAACACTGTAGGGACCACAAACTCCAGTTCATCATCGGAGCCGATGCAAACGCCCATAATACAGTGTGGGGGAGCACCGACACGAACACAAGAGGTGAGTCATTGCTTGAATTTATTGTCTCCAGTAACCTGGAAGTACTTAATAGAGGCAATGAGCCAACCTTCGTAACCCGTAACAGTCGGGAAATCATTGACATCACTTTGGGCTCTTCTTTGGTGGTTCGGCACGTCAGCAAATGGGCAGAATCTGAAGAACCTTCAAACTCAGATCACCGACACATACATGTGGAGATTGGCTATGCCAATGAACCTGCAGTAATGTGTCGGGATCCCAGAAATACCAACTGGCCGGGGTACCGGGAGGAGCTCAAGGCAAATTTCAAAAATGTCAAACCCAACTCAAATACGATTCATGAAATAGAGCAAACCTCCCTAATGTCACAGGAGGCCATAATAACTTCATATCATAACAACTGCCCTTCAAAGCGCAGTACCACTAAAGGTAGAGTGAGCTGGTGGAACACCAAACTCACATATCTTAGAAACAAAACGCGAAAACTATTCAATCGAGCGAAAAAAACTGGTGACTTGGAGGATTATTCCAAAACTCTCACAGAATACAACAAAAAAATCAGAGGGGAACAAAGAAAGTCATGGAGGAAGTTCTGTGAGGACATAGAACAAACCTCAGAAAGAGCAAGACTCCACCGCATCCTTTCCAAAGACCACATCAATCCATTGGGGACTCTCAAAAAACCCAACGGAAATCACACCATCAGCGGCAGCATCCTTTACGACCCCGTAGGTGGAAGGCAAGATGGATGCTGGACAAACCTATTTTGGAATATCTCTATAAGTTATATACAGGGCGTTCCAACAAAAATTCTCACTGAACTTCTTACAGAACTGAAGTCCAAGATCAGGATTATCTTCGTTTAATTCGTGAACTAGCCTTATTTTGAAAGGATGGAATTTGTGAGCTTTCAAAATCCGAAAAACACTAGTAGCTGTTACACTTGGCACTCAAGCTACTTGTCTGATAGATTATCGATTATCCATGTGTACATGTCCTACAACTGCAACTTCAACTGCTTCATTTCTGACAGGACGGAATATTTCATGTTTTCTGTTGCGAACAGAACCTGAAGTTCTGAATTCATCCATAAACTGTTTAACGTATTTATGGCTCACGTTGTGGTCTGGATGATTCGTGTTATGAATTCTTGCATCAACTTTAGCACATTTCTTATTTCGATTGTAGGTTGCAACAATTTCTATCATTTCTTAAGTAGAAAAGACCCTGTTGGAACACAGTGAACAAAGGTGAATGAATAATAATTCGTGACGAGGTGACAGTGGCCAACTATCTACTTTTTGTTCTGCGATAAGAAGCTCCAACAAAAACCACCATTGCAGGAAAAACTGACAGTGTCGTCTTGTCGTCCATTTCCAAACGTTTACAGGCGGACACTCATTAAGTGATTTCAAACACTGTCTCAGTTTTTCCACGTTCCAAAAAAAATCCATTGTTACCGATTTTCCCAGTTTACATGTTTTCATGTACATTCTAAAAATCTAGAAGAGCTGCGACAGAGACTTGTTCGGGAATGCCGATTGCTGACCCCTGAATAATGTAAGGAAAGGTTTCCAAAGTCGACTTGTATGGAACTTGGTGGAGGTTATCTTGGGCAACTCATCCGTTAACTGTGTTCCCATTGGTATTGTTCGTTGTTGATTTCCTCAATAAAAGAAACGACAGCGAATTTTCAGTTTTTTCTTAAATATAACATCAAATTTCGCAATAACTAATGAACCAATGTTGAGAAACATTACAGAGGTAACAGAGGGGCCAGAGATCTTTCAGATGATGTACCACTCGATCCCCATGACATTGAAAAAAATGTAGGGGTAGCTGCTGACCGCAAGGAGGTGAAGTTTCGGGTATGAATTTTATATTGAAATTGGACCCTCTAGCAACACAAATTGACGCGTTTTTTTGAAATTTTTCATCACACGTCCGTTTCTGACTCACAGGGGGGTCAAGTTTTCCTATATATATATATATATATGTATATATATATTTATATATATATATATATATATATATATATATATATATATATATATATATATATATATATATATATATATATATATATATATTAGGATAAATCAACTTCATATCAGTATAGGTTAGAAAGAACTTTGAATTGAATTGAATTGAAGCTAAGTACGATTGGGCGCGATCAGTACGTGGATGGGTGATTCCATCCTGCCAGTGAACTTTCATGTTATGAAGCCCCGTATAACTGTAGCTTAGTAGTATACTCGCAGCTGCAAGTGGTATATCATTGAGCACGAGATATATCGAGAAATATGCCGTCGTCCGGAAGGGGCGTTGGAATGGCGTCCCTAATTCATGGATTTCGAGCTCGTTTAGGGTCCCTACTTCAGGATTGAACCACCAGATGATTCAGCAAAATATCCGGTCGGAGGAAGTATGCTCACCGGCCTCCGTATTGAGCCTAGTCGGAGAATCAGGGCGACGTTTTTTTTTCCTCGGATGCTGGTTCTGTCGCCAGCTGCACCTCAGCCTCTTGGGCTTTTTGTGCCTTCCGGTTTTGTTCAACACTCCCTAGTCCTCTGTACTAGTCTGTACAGGTTCTTCACCTTGACTGTCCGAATACTGCTCATCTTTTGCGGTCTAGTGCCTCGCATCCTGTACCTTTGCTACATTGTCTGCAGGAAAGTTCTCTGTTGTACAGCCCCATTTTGTGCACGTATCCTCTCATTGGGCCGAGATCAGTGAGAAGGCCTGTTATTGTTCTGACTTGGATTCTACTCATCTTGGGTACTTCAGTTCTGAGCGCCGACGGTTCCTTGATGCATAAGAGTGCATCAGAGGAGCTTTTTTCCAATGCTCTCTTTGTTTTCGTTCGACTCAGTCCCATATGGAGCTGATGAGCCTTTTCCAGTTCATCCATGAACTTCTTCGTCGCCCTCGATGCCACAGTGTCCTGAGACCCACATCAAAGTTATTCCGTGAGTTATTTTGTTGTGTTCTGCGAGGACACTGAGTTCTTCTCGGCAATCCCATACCAGTCTTTATTCCACTTCTGGGTTCGTGAGAGCCTTCAGGGACGCCTAGCTGTCTGAACATATTTTGATCCGTGCGTTGCACACTTCCCTCATGTTGTTATTTCGCGCGCATTGCATGATTTCCTACATTTTCGCTTGGAATACGGAAGTGAGGTGCTCAATTGGAAGTTTTTTCTCCCGCTGTATATTCCAGCACCAGTTGTTTCCTTGATCTCGGATCCGTCTGTGTACCAGATCATCTCTCCAGGTTTACTCTTGATGCTTTCATCTGTCCAATTCCTTCGATCTGGCATAATCACCTCGAGGTCAGTGTCGAAAAAGTACCTAGGAGTTATGTGGTCCGTTGGTTCCGTTTCAAGAATATTGCCACCCACTAGACCGACGTTGAATTATTGTCATTGAAAAAAATATTTCGGAATAAACAACAAACAGTCGAGTCATCCCTGAGGACAATGGCAAAGTTTTCCTGCATAACCAACTGATGAAGCGAATGATTCATCCATATGCACGGTGTATTCCAATTTGTCGCACATCGCTTACAGTTGATAGACCATGTAAGCAAAAACATTATTTTTGAATTAAACATAATCAAGTTTATCAGAGAGAAACATTTGCGATCAATATCCATTTATATGGAAGTTCGCATCGATTGTCAGGTGAATATCATTCAGCCTTCTGCGTGGTATTCGCTAGGAAAGTAGTTGTTTTTCGCCTGTGGTCAACCAATTGTGTTTCAATTTATATTGAATCCTTGGTGAAGACGACTTTGTGTACTTTATGCATTGCATTTCTAATTTTATCTCCAAACTTCACTTGGCTTCTTCTCTCTTTAAATATATGCCAGTCGGGCAACCTAGGCCACTCCTGCTGAGAAGGAATCTTTCATTTAGAATCCTATCGAGGTACGAGAAATCAGGAAGTGTTTCTTTCTGTCACCAGGTGCCGCCGGTTGAAAGTTATCTTTTCCGACGTACCTAAAGATGTTGTTAGCTCGATGGTGATTTAATTTATGTGGTGTCTCGCTTCGGCTAGAGCTCTCCGGATCTCTGGCTGGTGACTACTCCGTACTGATAAGGTCCAAAAAGCCTGAAACCGGTGTGCGGATTGTTATGCGGACACGACATGAATTAAACAGTTTATCAGGAAGAAACAGTTGCGATCAATATCCATTTATATGGAAGTTCGCATGGATTGTCAGGTGAATATCATTCAACGTTCTGCGTGGTATTTGCTAGGAAAGTAGTTGTTTTTTGCCTGTGGTCTATCAATTGTGTTTCAATTTATATTGAATCCTTGGTCAAGACGACTTTGTGTACTTTATGCATTGCATTTCTTATTTTACATAAATTTTATATAAAAATAATACGGAACAATTAAGGTATGAGAAAAAATTCATTCATGAATGACTACAGTTGGAGCGCTCTGAAGGCCACGCTACCACTTTCAGCCTTGCCTATGGCGTCGATGGATTCTGGAGGAGAATTATTTCTCTCAATCATGGTTTCTACAACCTGAATTATGAATAGAAGTTGTAAGGTTTTCAGAGTTGAATAATTTGTCAGTAATAAGTAAATTTGAACTTCCTCAGATCTATTTGCGGGTTATTATTTTTCTGAAATGTTGGTTGGGAGTTCTACTCATTGAAGTGTCCTTCATCTCATCCCCATCCATAATGTATTGTTTTCCGTACCAGAAAAAAATATTGAACCTAAATATTCAATACCAGACACGAACAAAATCAATTTGGCAATGAAAGTCCATGATGGCTTGCTGAACCACAATGCTCACGATACGAAATATACTTCCAGTCGTGTATTTGCAGTATCAGTTCCGTGATTCGCGCGAATATCTATAAAGTGGAAACAGGATTTTTTATCTCTTTACCGATTCAGAAAGCGAGAAAATCCACAGCCAAGCCCATTTAGCTAACTGAAGCCATCCGTGAATTGATATGCAAATCGATTCCAACAAAAGCGTTGGAATGGAAGGCGTATTGAAAGGAAATATCATCTGTGTTCAGTGTTTCATACCAAGAAATTAAAATCGGAACACCATTGGTCTCACCCCAGTGGATGTATATCCGTATGTCCGAACGTCAAGTATATAGGGCTATCCGAAATTTCCACATGTGCTTTGAGACATGATAAAAATATTATAGCAATTTGAGGAGATATTGCACACCACCAAGGAAGATTAAAGGAGCGATATTGTTCAATTATTTACTCACATTATAAATAATACACAACAATGATGATATCCAGCGTGGCTTTAGCCGGGGAAAGTAGCCAATTATTTCCTCCTTCTTACGATTTTCAACTGTTTGTTCGCATTGCGCAAAAGCATATTTTTTCAGTTTTTTCGAACTATAATTTTTTTCTGCTGAATATTTTGATGCCAAATCAAAGCAACAAATCATTGGAAATTCAGTTCCATTGTGTTTCTTCTGATTATTTCGGCCCATTCAACTGATTCAGAAAGAAACAGAATGGAAAATTAATAAATTTGATGATCAAAAATACGCAAAATCAAATTCCAAGTAAAAAAAATCTCCGGCAATGGTTGGAATGCAAGGTTGAAGTAGTAAATCCTATTATGTTTACTCTGGTATTTTCAGCTCATTCGACTGATTTCGAAAACACTGTGAAGTTTTTTTCAATGTCAGTTCATTATCCATCGCTAGTTCACACTAGGTACTCTCCTTATTTCAAGCTTTCGAGTCTTTATTGGCTCTCCTTCAGGAACTCTACAATTGTAGAACTTAAGTTAAATGTATATGAACAATGTTGAAAACTCTAAAAATTAGTGCTAATCATTGAAATACTTCAAGTAGTGATTGTTTAACTACAAACTTCGTCTGAGCACATACAGGTTTCCATTTTCAGGAAGAATCATTTAATAAATGAAAATTTTTCGCGGGATCATATCTGGTTGACAGACAACATAGAATGATGGAACAAGAGTAAGATGTCTAAAAACCCTGGTACATGAACTGATTCGATATTGTTCAGATTTTCGGGGGGACACCACCTGTTACTTCAACAGAGCGACTCTCTGTGGTAGATGGCGACGTCCAAAAATGTTTGTTTATATTCTCGCTCAATGTCAAATTTAATTTCTGATATCTGCAGCATCTCATATGAAATAATGTTCAGTGTTTTGTCAGTATCTATGTGTTTTCCATCTCTTTGATTTGGAATCTTGCTTAGCTTATTCCTAAGTTTGTTCTTTGAAAAATCACTCCTTCATCAGTTTATTAGTGCGTGAGGAATTGTTTATTTTCAGGTAGTGTAGTGTGTAAGGATACTTTTCGTAGAATGGGCCACATTTGTATTGTGTGTGGACAGTATAAAGCCTCAGATTCAAATATTCACCTGTATACAGTACCAATAGCAAATACAAATCTTGACGGATTGACTAATAATGATATTTTCACAGTTCATCATATTGTATACATTGAATTTTATATTTCTTGCAATTCAATGACAATTTCATTTCCAATTCTCCGTCTGTCAGAATGCAGTCAACCTCAAATTCAAATGGTACAAAATACGAAAAACAACACAGTGTTTTCTTTGTGCAATGTTCGGGTACTTCTAATTCTAGCTTTGGTATTGGTGGAGTTTGGCAGATGTCTCTTTTCAACCATTAGAACCCGTAAACAGTTCGTCTTAAAAAGAAAGCTGAGGATATAAATATACCCTGTTACTGAATTCAAACTAGAACAAAATTGGCACCATCTGACACGCTAGTAATCTCTATTATCAAGTAGGCCAAGTGTCGCCAAGTCGATCCCAAACTTCTACAGGTGTGAGTGCAAGCAGCAGGGTTTTTGAACAAGAGTAAATAACCACAGTAGTACCAAATGTAACTGTGCAATGACAGACCTGGAATCAAGTGTACCAACGTCAATAGTCATTATTGTGAAAATACATCAAAGGTGTTTACAGAGTGTTGAGAGTAGGGGGAGATCGCGCAGTTGGTTAGCGCTCGTCTTGAGATCGAGAGCTCCCGGGATCGTTCCCCAGCCAGGGCAGATATTTTTAATTCAAATAGTGAGAATTTAAATTATAAATCTTGAAGCCGGGCTCAGAATGTCCTACGACGATTCGCTTTCGCGTTCAAATTAACAGTGCTCCTCCTAGGTGGCGTATGGAGTTAGTAACAAGGCTTACCCAGAACACTGAGTGAATGATACATACTGTGTTGTGATTGTCCCGCCGCCATAGACGTGCAAGCAGAATTATTAAGGGATGCAGTATTGCATAAAGCAAGACTATCTGCATCCCCTCGATACACCACCCCTGTCTACGCCGGTTAAAGGCCGGATGGAAACGGATTTTCCGCAGGGGGATGTCTATATTGCGCCTATTGGAAGCAGAAAATAAAAATTGGAATATGCTTACATTATCTTTCGACAAGGTATGTTGAGCTAAACACAATCACTTTTATGTGGGCATAATCTATGTTTGAGTTTTCTTTTAGTTTGGCCAATGTATTTTTCTTTAAATCTTGAACATGGATTGTTCTAAGAGTGGATCTTTGTTTTTCAGTTTTGAAAATATTTTATTAAGTGGTAATTTATTTTTATAAGCGACTGTCTAATTGGGAAATTTTTTGAGTTTTTTTTTGAGTTTGTGATTTAATGTGTAATAGGTTAAGAAGAAAAAAATGTTTTGGTGAATTTTGATTCTGTAGATTAACGACAGTAGAAGACTTAATGTCAATGGAGGTTCTACTGAAAATTTGTTTGTGAACTTTCTTTTTCATTACCAATAAAAAATTTCAAGTTCGTTCAGATTTCGAGTGGTTAATGCAGTGTGACTTGTTTCTATGACTCTATTTTTCATGCCTAAACCGAGGTTAATTCATATATATATATATATATATATATATATATATATATATATATATATATATATATATATATATTGTTTTCATGACTCTATTTTCCAGGCCTACAACGAGGTTGATGGTTGACATTAATGAAGCAGGCCGCTATTCGCATTTTCAATAAGCGGTTTCCGTAACATCCGATATGTCGAAAATATCTACAGAAATTGGTGACAGAATCAAACAGAACAGAAAGATGCTCCAAGATCTGGAAATCCGAAAATAATTACGGAAGATGTTGAAATCAAAGTACTAGTGCTAAAATGGTAATTAACCCGTAACAATCAACAAAGCAAGTAGTTGAGACATGTAATGTTTCTAAAATATCAGTGAAGAGGATTTCAATAACAAATGAATTTCATCTGCCACAAAATAAAAAATTTGCACCAATTGGTTGAAGATGATCCCGACCGGCGACTCGAATTTTGCGAGACCACGGCAGAAAAAATTGTTGCAAATCCTATTCAATTGCAAAAGATTTGTTTTAGCGAGGAAAGCAATTTTCACCTGAATAGAAGTGTAACTACTCAGAATTGTAGATATTGAAGTGACGAGAATCCCAAGAATTTCGCGACAAAAGATTAATGTTTAGGCTGGTATTTTGGGTGACCACATTATGGGTCCCATATTCTTAGAAGAAAATGTAAATATCCCAGATACCTCCAATGCAAAGACACAATCACTCCCAGTTACGATGAGATTGTTGCGCAAAAGTCAGATGAATTGGATTTGAAAGTAACATTTCAGCAAGATGGAGCACCACCACACCATTTTCGGAAGGTTATAAGTTACTCAGATGAAAGGTATCCGGGTAGGTGGATTGGACGTCAAGGTCAAACAAAGTGACCAGCTCGCTCACCGGACATACCTCTTGATTACTTTCTTCGGAGCTATGCTGAGTCCGTAGTTTTTGGGACGATTGGTGGGTCGTTAGATGAACTAACCCGTCGAATAATTGGAGTGTGATCAGAAATAACACCTACAACCACGTTTAATGTTAGGGAAGGGTTTACGACCCGACTATTTATTCATCAAGAAATGCAGAGTGGACTTGTCGAACATATTTTGAAATAGATAATAATTCAGTTATGAGTTAAAATACCACTCCAGTTTTTAAGAATTCGTTATCTGTCATGTTTTAGTTACATTTGCTACGGTTTCATTTGCACTACTTTTCCGTGAAATTCAACAACTTAAGAAATTGTAAAAGTAGTACGATGGGGTGAGTACCACATTCATGGTGCCCATCAACTTTGGATAGCTTCCAGAAAATTACGATAGGAAAGTGAAATCCATGTTGTTCCATTTGTTGCTGTTTTCTCACTGAACTGGTGCAAATGTAGTAGAAATAATGATTTACAAGTGTTCATTATTCCAAAACTATTATTTTCTACGATACATAAAACTTGTTCAGAATTTCACGTAGAATCCAAAAAATCCAATTATAAACAGGTTGTTTGAAAAACAACACTTTTTTGAGGCGTCTTGTACAGATAAAAGTCGAGCCATTAAAGATTTCAAATGAGATCCTCCAACTTTCGTAAATATTTTTTTTTGTAATATGAGGAATGAAGAAAAGTCATGGAATGGTGACATACTTTTGGTCTTTGATATATATTGTAATGGATTTGTAAGATGATTTATTGTTGTTATGATTTGATATGATAATTATTTTCGCTCGGCGTTGGAAGCCAATTGTAATGATGGGTTGTTTTGTTAATTATTCAATTCATTATTATTATGATGATTACAAATTATTTTGCACTGCTTTGGGAAGCCAATTGTTAAGATATAACAATTGTTGTTAATTTCACCCACAAATACTTCATCTACCTTCTTTGCCTTTATGTTAGGTACCAATTGTTCTGATATGATAATAGCTAATTGTTAATTTTGCCTTTCGTTGGGAGACAATTGTTATGTTATATCAATGACTAATTTTGCCAAATTGTTATGAAATAATAATTGCCAGCTAACGTTAATGTTTCCTCGCCACGTTTTATTACCTTATTTGCCTTTATGTTGGTTGTCAATTGTGATGAAGTAATGATCATTATTTTGTCCTCACTTGGAGGTCAATTTGTTATGATTGGGTGAAATATAATAATTTCTGTTTATATTTATGTTTTGTAAAATTATTCCTTCCACCCAATACCAGTTTCATTGAATATATGTGAAATTTTCATTATTTTTACTATTTGTTGTTCCTTTTCTCACCACGACTAAACTCAGTTGGAACGCCTCCGCCTCAGGAGTCGGTACTGGCAATAGAGCCACTGCCTGTCTTGATGTCATTCGAACTATTTCAGTTCAGTGTTTATCGGTGAAATATTAGCATATCATTGTGAAAAGTAAACCAGAAATTATCAAAAATAATGATTTCCTTTATTCAGGAAAACGTATATCAACCTGGCCTGCGATAGATAACTTATAACTATGAGAAATTAACAAATTTTCATAAAATAATGAAAAACAGTGATGGATATTGTAAATATAACCTCACTTTTTTCTCTTGAGGTGGAAGAATTCTTTTATAGTTCAATACCAAATTATATAAAGTTCTTCAGATATACGAGTTATTTTGTAAAGTGATTCAGTTTGTGATGTGCACTACAAGAGTTTATACCTGGAGCTGGAATGTCGCTGACGCATTACCTGGCCATAATCTGAATTTCTGTTTCATCCACTCCTCTCAGGAACTCTTCATTGCAAAGGAACCATCCAAAATTCCGAAATCAGCTTGGACAAGTTTTCATGTGAAGGACAAAAAAATTAATATTTTTTTATCCTAATTTATTTTGTTATTATAGGAAAAACTACCTTATCATTAGTGAAAATCCTCAATTTCTTTTCTCTCAAATTTCGTACGTGGCTTCTTTCTAAAATTTTTTTCAATCTCTCGCTCGCTTCGTTTTTTCTTCACCTGGATACCATTTCTATTTTGTCTTTTTATTAGAATTTTCAAAATCGCGCACTTTCTTGTCGCACTTTCACTAATTTGGTGTTATTTGAGAAAACTTATCAACTAACATATTTTACATTTCTTATGAACTAAATACAATATTTGATCATAATTATTTCAGACGTTTCTGTTTTCTTACTTTTCCACAATCTCAAATCTTTTATCTAACCATCTCTGTTCCCTGATTGGCTCTTGTCATCAAGAAGTTTCTTGTTCTCCCATTGGCTTAGATTGGTAAGATGCAATTTCATAAACTGTATGTTTCAACCTTATAATTTTGTTGATCACATTCAACCCAAAATAATTCTGTAAATCTAGACTTTTTGTTGTATTTCAAACAATCATGTGTTGTAATCATTTTTGAAAATGCAGGAAAATGAATGCATTATAGTATTTGCATATATTTACCTATCAATGTTATACAGAGGCTTCACAAAGGAAATATAATCTCAAAAAAATGTAAAAACAATATCTCATGAACTACTAACTATTAAATATTTATTATTTTTGTGGATATTTTAAAAAATTATTTCTTTTTGATCTTTCAAATATATTACCTAACATAACAATATATATATATATATATATATATATATATATATATATATATATATATATATATATATATTTGGGATACAACGTAAATTTTAGATAAACTGGGGCCACATTTTCCAACCGAATGGATCGAATTTTGCCAAGCAAATACTAGCAAGCAATGGATAACACATCTATCAAAGATGCGCCAAATCTGTCATGTAGTTTCCAAATGGCTACTGTCAAAAAAAATATATAAATCTCTCATTTCCATATCAGTATTGGCAAACTATATGACGCTTGATAGATCTTCCTTGGCTGCACATCTTTCATTCAGAAAAAAATTCTCTAAAATTTGCACACACACAGAAAATCGTTGTAAGTAACCATATTTTTCAATGAACTGATTATTTTATTTTTGTTTGGTCTTAATGCTCCTTTCACGAGAGGTCCCTTCGTTTCTCTTGATGATAATATAATATAATGATAATAATAATAAAGTCAGTAAAATTGTAAGGAAACAGAAAAAGGAAAAGAGTACAGGTATTAAACAAATTAATTAATGAAAAAACCTTTTCAAAGACAAGCTCTTATTCAAATACGCTGAAAGTTAAGATAATTGACGTAGTTTATTCCGTGAGTTATAGATTCAAAAGCTTATCGCGCAAAGTTTTCAGTTCGAATACATAACCGACAAGCTTTTGAATCTATAACTCACAGAATAACCTACGTCACACATCCAAAGCAATAATTTTCTACTTTTTATCGCATTCGAATAAAAGCTTGTCTCTAAAAAGGTTTTTTATTAATTATTTTAATTTGTGCTGTTTAGTACTTAAGTACGAATTAATCTATGCATTTTTGTTAACGCCTCGTTATTATGGGGCTTTCTTCTGTAAGTTCTGAGCTATCTAGTCCTTCCATGAAGAGACCATCTGAAGATCCACTCACCCACCATCTTGGGTTTGCCATTTTCAATTTATGGATTTTAACTAAAAATCAATCATCTTCGACTAAAGTCAGAATCTCCGACTCCAAAAACCTCGACATACCAATTTTGAATCGAATCCGGCCATAATTACAAAACTCGTTCGCCATCTCGAATTTGTGAATTTTGATAGAAAAAACATAATTTCCTACCCCGAAAACCCCCTCACACCAATTTTGAATAGAATCGGACAGAGATTATCGGCCATCTTGGAGCCATCATTTTAATTTTATGAATTAAAAAAAATATAATATTCGACACTGAAAACCCCCACATACCAATTTTGAATCGAATTAAAGAGTTTAAGACCCTTTACATTTTCCATGGGTGATGGAAGATGATTGAAAAATCTTATTTCATCATGAAGTGGGCTATGTTCAAAGGGCTGTTTCATGTTTAGGGATATTGAATTTCTTATTACCATGTCTCGTGGAGTAATTATGGAAATCCTGTTTTTGGGAATTCAGAGTAATTGTTTTTGGCATATAAAATACATTTGAAGATAATGCTAGGAATTTGTTGATTTCTAAAATGGTATCTACATGTTTGCTTATAATGTAGGTTCAAAATGAGTCTAATTATTATCCTTAACTGTGCCGTGAAAACTCAGGACATGCTGGTTTCACTTCCCCATAGAACAATGTTTTATGATAAATGTGAATATACAAGCGAGTAGAACAGCTGAAGGAGCTGTTCAGTATTTAATGTATTTTATAGTTGAAGTAAAGCATAAAGGGCACTATTAATTTTTTGTTGTTGAATGTTGAAGACCCATCCTACGTCTTACGCTGCATCTGTCCTAGTTTCTATGCCTACTTCTGAATGTTCGGATGGAATTTCTAGCCGTCCTCCATGATTCATAATTATGAGTACTTCTCCAATTATTTCTACAGTCCCACTTTTAACTTTCTCATCTCCACCGCAAGTGAAAGAAATGAAATCTAACAATATAGAAGCAACATAAAAACTTAGAAAAAAATTTGTTGTCTTCCTCTTCCCAAAAAAAAACTCGTTCTGTCATATCTCAATCCAACTCGTTATCAAGTAGCTACAACACCATTAGATCACTTGAACCCAATGTGTTGAAGAACATTGGTGACACCTGCTTCATAAATAGTGTAATACAATGTGTATCGAGCAGATGATTGCTCAAGTATCTGAGAAAAGACGAGCATATGAGGGATATCAATCATATCAATTATGGAAAGTGCTCTGATAAAAGCATTTGCGGTTGTGATAAAAGAACTTTGGTCGGAAGATTTGTCTGATAGGGCGGTGGATACTGTTTCTTTGAAATGTCAGATACAAATAATCGCACCTTGCTTCATGGGGTACGCTCAACAGGACGCCCAAAAATTTCTCAGGTCTTCATGAAGATATAAACAGAGTGATAGGAAAGCCCAAACCTAACTCAATAGAACTTTATGATAAATTGAGCGACCATGAGAAAGCACAGGCATCTTGGTCAAGATATCTAAGAATGGACAACACAAAAATGGTTGGAAAAATCGAATTAAACGGTTTTCTTCACATAAAAGATTCAATATAAATTGAACCAGAAAATGGTAGATCTCAGGTGAAAAAAGCCTAAAACCGGTATGCGGATTGTTAGGTGAACACGACATAAATTAAACATAATCGAGCTTATCAGAAAGAAACATTTGCATTCAAAGTCCATTTATATGGAGGTATGCATGGATTTTCAGGTGAATATCATTCAACGTTCTATGTGGTATTTGCCAGGAAAGTAGTTGTTTTTCACCTGAGATCTACCATTTTCTGGTTCAATTTATATTGAATCTTTTATGTGAAGAAAACCGTTTAATTCGATTTTTCTATTTATTCCACTTCACATGGCGTTTATCTTTCACTAGATGCTAGTCGGGCTTGCCACTCCTACTGAGAAGAAATCTTTTATTTGGAAACCTATCGAGGTGGGAGATTTTCGGAGTGTTTTTTTCTGTCCCTAGGTACCGCCAGTTGAAAGTTTTTTTTTCCGGCGTACCTATAGGTGTTAGACTCGATGATGGTTTTGGTTATGTTGTGTCTCGCTTCAGCCAGAGCTCTTCGGACCTTTGGCTGGTTGACTACTCCGTACTGATGAGGGCCAAAAAAGCCTGAAACCGTTATGCGGATTTTTAGGTGAACACGACATAAATCAAACATAATCGAGCTTATCAGAAAGAAACATTTGCATTCAATGTCCATTTATATGGAGGTATGCATGGATTTTCAGGTGAATATCATTCAACGTTCTGCGTGGTATTTGCCAGGAAAGTAGTTGTTTTTCACCTGAGATCTACCATTTTCTGGTTCAATTTATATTGAATCTTTTATGTGAAGAAAACCGTTTAATTCGATTTTTCTATTTTTTCCACTTCACATGGCGTTTATCTTCCACAAAAATGGTTGATAACTTTGTTGGTCTACTGAAATCATGGTTGAACCTTACTTCCTGTGGCCATTGTTTTCTCTTTTTTGACCCTTTCTGGGACCTTTCACTTCATATTCTACTGAGAACTGGCCAGCTGATTCTGTCACAATGTTAAGACTTTTTTTATTAGACAATAAACTTAAGATGGCTAAGAGAAAGTAACTTGTTGTAAATGTAAGGAAAGAATAAAATGCACATAGTCATTAGGTATATATAAATTCCCCAAAATATTTGTTATTTACTTGAAACAATTTTCACCGATGGGGAGATTTAGAGAAAAATTGAATGTCACTATTGACTTTCCTCTCGAAGGATTAGATATGAGTAATTGTGCAGCAGATAATGTAGCTCCATGTCGATACAACTTGTATGCTGTTCCCAACCATATTGGAACAACTTATTGCGGACACTACACGGCTTACTGAAGCACCCTTATGCAGGCACATGGCACGAGTACAATGACTTCAGAATATCACCGATATCACCAAAATCCCTTACGAGTGGAGAAGCATTCGTCCTCTTCTATGAGCAAGAGCACACTACACACCTTTATTATTATTATTATCAATATCGTTACTATTTTGTTCATCTTGTTGTCACGAATTTCTTTGCCTAACATTTTCGTTTCGTTCCAATGTAACCTGGGGTCACTATTGCATTTTCGAAAAAATATCAATAAAAAAAGTTAGATCTACATTTCTGACTGGCCGCATCATAGGTTCCCTGCGTGTCTTCCATAATCATGTCTTTAGTCTCTATCTGATTTATATCTATTCCAAACCTTTTTGCTAGTTTCTTTCTAGTATTTTTGTTATCATTTGTAGTTCTTTTTTATCACTATCAGACATTCTACATATGTGATTAGCATATCAATATAGTGTAATGTAAAATAAAAATGTATTTGGAAAAACTTCATATACTGTCAATTGTACCTGCTGACATCGTCACTCAGAAAATATAGGACTTCCCCTGAGGTTCCTATTTCATAATATCGTGAAATTATTCCATGTACATTCAAACAACTTCATGGAAAGGACAGGTTGAATAAATCAATTATCTTCGCAGCATAAGAAGGCAACCAATTTCATGAAATTCAATTATAGCTCCCGATCCAAAATTTCAATACCACGCAAGAGCTTATATTGTGCCTACAACGATTTGGGTTATTGAACATGTTTCTGACAATGGACCTTTACATTTACGAAAAAAAAAATCCAAAACTTATATAGGTCGATTATATTTCATATGAAACGTCTAATTGACTTAGAATGCCATCATATATTTTTTATATCGAAAAGATATTGCGTTTCAAAGTGTACCCGTGACGTCACGTTCATCGAAAACTACCCCCTCCATAATCCACGTTCAGAAACACGCATTACTGTTCTTGTCAAAAATATAGCTCACTGCTTGATATACACCATTAATATATAATTGAACACTGTTTATTGATACACTCATCAACAAAAAAACCCATTTCAACAACGGTTTTCTTCATTCAAAACATTCAAAGTTTCTGAACGGGCCTTCCTTTTGATGAAGAGCGACCATTGGCAACACCGCAAATATTAAAGACAGTTCCCATTAAAATCATATTGACATTTGAGGTTAATGTTTATTGTTTATTTTTATCAACTTATTAATTTCTCAATATCATAAACGATTTGGTGTGTTTAAAAGCAGGTTCAGAAAATTTGCCAAGGGTGGATTATGAAATGCTTTGTTTATGCAACGTTCCCAAGAACTAAGTGAACTATTAACTAAGGATTCAACACTAGCAAATCAATGAGCGCGTTTATGGAACCCCTAGTACAAGAACTAAGAACCATGACTAGAAAGTTGCCCAACTTTTAACTAAGAACTTTGGTTCTTAGTTGAAACGTTCGTGATTGTTTAGATATAATCAATCATAAATGATTATACTGTGAATATATATGTAGGCTTTGTCTGTTTGTATTATAATATAAATAGATTCGTATTCGGTACCTGTTAGTGTTTCCTTCATGTGATGAGTCAAATATTTATTAAGTTTGAACTACTGAAATTATAATTAATAATGTAGAATGAAGACTTGAAGTATGTTCATACAAATTTCGTAATTTTTTTGCAAAATTATTTATTTATTTCACACCAATTCTTTGTTGAGGGATACTAATCTATTTTTTACAAATACAGGCTTACATTTTCTATGGTAAAATTTTTCCCTATGGTTACAAAGCCATAGAAAAAAAAATATTTTGAAGATATTGGCATTCATGAAGAGAATGTGACAACAAACCTTAGAAAATCTTTGACATAATACTGCACATTCTAGTCATTCAAAGTATTTTTGAATTTCAATCAATCAAAATAGAAGAAATTAATCTTATCGACAAAGTTGTTAAAGAATTCGTCCACCGTATGCTCCTGAAATAAATTGTATTGTGCCATTTGGAGTAGCAGATATTAAAAATTTTACAGTATTGCATTTTTCTATTCTGGCCAAGTCATGGACAGACGAACAGGATCAGAGGGTTTTTAAATTCCAGACAATAATTGAATTAACTTTCTTATAGCGAGCTCTGAAAGGGATCGGCAAATTTCTTTCAATTTCAGATATTTCAGGCCAATATATAAGCTCTTATGAATAAACAATTTGCCATCATAGGCACAGCTTTTGTGAAAATCTTGTGAACACTTTGATTTACTCATATCAGTCATCAGCCAATCGAGAGTATACATCCCCAACCCGTATCTTTTAAACTTATCAGAACATCCATATATTTAATTTACTCAATTTGGTAATGTATTTCACAATGTGGTAAACATTTCAGGGAGCCCCAAATAATTACTCTTCTTTCTATAAGTGCAATAGATAGGCGCTGGCGCTGGTCCTTCGATATTTTCACAATCAGGATCGGATGAAGACTGACTAGGAATATACTCAGAATTTTTGGTGGTGTTATTTTGGGACTCGGATAATGTACTAGCTTCTACTGCTAGGAGAAGAACTATTCGAAACTCTTTAGTAAAATTTTCCATGGATGTAATGTCACCAACACAGTTTTACTAGCTGAAGGAGGATGTTTTCATTTGGTTTTCTTCATCGTTGGTAGGTTATATACTTATGATGAAACATTGTCAGACCAATGTCATTTCAGGTTGATATGTGGACAGACATCTTGCTTCAACATAAATTTGATCCCCTTGTTCTAGCATATTCCCAATTCGTAAGTATCTTCTTTCAGCTGAACCAAAGAACAATATGTTTATAGGACTGATATAAAATACAGTACTGATCGATGATTTTGCAAACTTGCATTGAGTGAAATTAAAGATCGTTCCTTGATGTACTCACCTGGGAAATGTTCTGCACAAAAGCATATATTTCCGCTTTTACAAAGTTTGATTCACTTTCACTGGTGTTGAGACAACCGTGCACATAGCACTTTTTAGACATTTTCATAGTTATTAAAATTAGAAAATAATTTCCGAAATTTTTCAATACCAAACATTCATGGCGAGCTTGTTCATTTGCAGCAGTTCCCTGCATATCTCGTGTCTCGTATCAGTCGTATCAGATATATGCAAGAAAAAGAGCTGAAGAGAGAAAAACGATTGATAATATTCTATTCCGTGAAGCAAACGAACGAACCTATCAAAGTATCAAATAACAAATGTCATTACGTCACAATTCCATGATTCGCAACTCATACAACGATGCCAAATCAACTTTTAGTGAACGTGACGTCACGAAACCACTTTTTTCCGGATTATGGAAAAACTACCCATCAGAAATATAAAATAAAAAATCCCAAGTGATATTAGCACATATACTTTCTAATTACAGTGTTTTCACATAGTGCATAAAAAGGTCCATTCTCTACATAATCTTGTTATCAAATAACTTCTTTGGTAATTTGGAATGACACTGGATGAGACACGATTTTAAGTGGATGCATTCAGTTTGGCTTGTAGTTTAATGGAATTGATAACTTCGTTATCCGTCAGTTTTAGTACCTGGCCGGGAGGACACTTCAGACTAACACGAGATGAAAATGCTCATCAGAGTTATTAGGATAATCTCCAACTTTTTGCAATTTTAAACTTTTCACTAAGCTGTAGGATTGAAAATTTCAAAACTATTCAACCAATTTAACTTTGATGGTACAATTTGCATTGGAATAGAAATAAAATTTGCCACAATTAGATATTTGACTGTGGATCTCATAAACCAGTAGTCGTGACAAAATATATCATATACACACAGGTGATCTTATATCTATCTTCAATATTTCGTTAGTATATACAAATAAACCGTAAAAATGCAATTCTGGCAGAATTCGGGTATCACCTAAATTTTGGGTTTATGTGATACTTCATTTCTCTGATAGTTTGGAAATAAAAAAAAAATTGCGGTCGATTATTTGAACCGACGAAAAAAGAAGGAGGTTCTCAAGTCGACGCGTATTTTTTTATTGTTTTTTTATGTATGACCACGCATAACTCATTACAGAGTAGTCCGATTTTGATTATTCTTCTCCTCAATCAAACTTCTTTGTAGTGTGCTGCTGGTGAATTCTAACATATGCAATGGATTCTTTGTTTTGTTTATACATTTTTTTGTCTCCTGTGATTTTTACGCATCTGCGACCGTTATCAAGAAAAAAAGAAAAATCGTTATTTATAATTCGTTACATTCAATTAAATTTTTTAACTAAAGGTGGAAACCTATCATCACAATGAAAACAAAAAACGCTACTTATTTGGTTTGTGATCTGAATTCAGAGTTTCCTCAAACATTACCTAAAAAATAAGAAACCTAACGAAACTTGATTTTTTATAAAATAGAATGCCGTACGCGTTTTAAAATTCCGGGAGTGTTTCTTACGGCGTGAAAGGCATCCATAATTCGTTCAGTAAGAACTTCAATGGAAGGCACTGGTTCTGCACAATGAAGTGGGCTCTTTACATGTCCCCATAAAAGAAGTCCAGCGGGTTGCAATCTGGGAACCGTGGGGGCCAAGCAATTGGACCTGCTCTGCCAATCCACCGATTGGGAAACACTGTATCTTGATAATCGCGGACGACGACTCAAAAATGGGGGGTGGGCCTATCGTGCTTAAATCACATTTGTTAAAGGATTTGCACGTCCTCTACTAATGCAGGTGATTCGTTCTGTAGGAATTTTAAATATGTGGCACCATTTAAAATTCGCGGTAAAATTAAAGAACCAATCAAAGAATCTCCTACTATTCCTGCCCATATGTTTACGCTGAACTGTTCCTGGTGTCGAGATTGTCTGATCATGTGTGGCCCAAATATGAACGTTGTGGTAATTCACCACTCCGTCGCGTATAAAGTGAGAGTCGTCGGTAAAAAGGATACAAGATAAAAATGCAGAATTCCTAGTACAGTTGCGCAGTATATATCGGGAGAACTGCAAGCGCCGTGGATAGGGGTGGGTGGGGGAATCACGGACGGCGGGTAATGGCGAACACTAAAGCTGGATTTATAGTTAGACGGACTGTAACGTAGACGCACTGTATACGTAACAAACGGACTGTAAAATATTATTGAATTTATAATCGACGGAACGGAATTTTTGCATGGGTAGAAGTGATAGTGATATTCAACATAACCTACAATTACACGAATCATAAACAGCCTGTGTTGGTTTGGATTTGTCCCTATATTCTAAATATTTATCTATGCTTCGTTTTCTGTGTCACAATGGATATGAAATACATGAAGGTATGCTTTGGTGCCGTGGACTGTTGGTGTGCAGTACATTGAAAAGTGTCGACAAACTCGAAGAACAATAATTATGCGACTAAGACGTTACAAAACCCAAGACCCATGAACCGTAATGAAAAGTAGAGAACGCCTAAAAAATTTTTTTTAAAGATGAAGACTGCTGATCCAGATCAATTTTTTTAAGTATACGTGAATGACTGTTCCAGTATTCAATGAATAATTACGTCTTGTAAAAAACATAACACATAATTCTTTATTTTGATTGGCTCGGACGCAAGAAAAGTAAAAAGATAAAGTTGCCAACTCTTCCGTTCCAGTCCGTTTCACTTACGTTACGTCATGCGTTTACGTTAATTTATAAACAAGAGTATATAAAATCTTTTAGTTGATCTTTTTGCAGTGCGTCTACGTTTACAGTCCGTCTAACTATAACCAGCTTTAGGTATAGAAAGAAATAGTAGATATCCCGAGTATCGCAATCGTGAGTCGGACCCGAACTTAGTGCCGAACAGTAACTGGTGAGTGAAGCCGCGCCCCGGTGTTCACGTAAGTTAATCCTTTTTTCTTCATGTAATTTCATCTAATTTTTTAAATAAATTGTATACGTGTATAATACTCATGCAAAAAATAGTAATCTGATATTTTGTTGTGAAGTAACGACTAAATATATAATCACCACGTGCATTGTAAGTTGTAACCCTCAAAAATTAAATAGTTTTAGGCGTTGTATCGGGTATTGGCGGACGAATTGAGTGGGGCAATCTCGAAGTCCGTGATTACCCCGCTTACTATTATAGGTCCAGTTTAACAATTTTAAAACGTCAAACATATTTCAGATGCCGCGTGATTATAAAAGGAAGACGGAGAAAATATAAATTAGAAGACCTTGAAAGAGCCGCAAGAAGTTGAAAATGAATCACTTTCACTGGGAAAAGCAGCCACTGTATATGCTGTTCCAAAAAAGCACTATAACGACTATCTCAACAAAAGATATTGTAAAGATGCCACAAACTGGAAGGAAGGCCAAATTTTCTGAAGAACAAGAAAAAGAATTAGAAGAACACCATTTTAAAATGTAGCAGATTATTTTCTGGTCTAACTATAGGGGTGGTGCGGGAAAGTAGCTTTCAACTTTGCTGTAGGTAAATAAATTAAAGCACAATTTTGATAAGAATACTGCAATGGCGGGAAAAGATTGGTTTTATGGTTTTAAAAAAGACATCCCAATATTTCTCTGCGGAAACCGAAGCCACTTCCATCAATAGAATATCAGCGTTTAATCAAAGTGAAGTGAAGATATTCTTCGATAACCCTCGAAGCTACACAAAAAAAACATCAGTTCAATGATGCTAATCGCATTCACAATGTTGACGAGACCGGCATTTCAAATGTGCAAAGAAATTCGAGGATTTTAGCTCCGGAGTTGTGAGAGAGGTACCACAACAACTGTTGTTTGCGCATTCAGTGCTTCAGGGTAGTATGTTCCTCCGTTTTTTATATTTGAGAGAAAATGAATGAATGCTCAACTACTACGTGGAGGCAACGCTGATATGGTAGCAGCAGTTAGTGATTCGGGTTGGATCAATGAAAACCTATTCATAGATTAGTTACATCATTTTATCTCATATGCAAAACCAACTGTTGGAGAACCTATTCTACTCGTGTTAGACAATCACGAAAGCCATGTTAGTCTTGCTTTTCTATCTCCTATGTCGGCAGAATGGGCTAGTGCTGATATCCCTTCCACCACATACATCGCACCGTATGCAGCCAGTGGATTCAACATTTTTTTGGACCGCTTGAGACTGCATATAACAAGGAATGTGATTTGTACATGGCTCCAAACATTGGACGAAGAATTACACAGGTTTGAAGTTGTGGAACTTTTACTAAAGCCTTCAATCGGATCAGCAATATAGAGAAAGCAGCAAATGGCTTCCAGATCAGCTGGTATTTGGCCATTAGATACCACTCAAATTTGACGAAATGTTCTCCGACTTGAGATCACCTGACATTCAGATAGCATCGGCATCAAATGTACAAAGAGCAGTAACACCTAATATCGAAATGGCACCATCTATCCAAAGAGCAACGACACCCGATGTTCAAAACAACATTATCATCATTTATGCAGAGAGGAGTTACACCTGATGCCAGAAAGCTCCAATGGCACTTTTACAAAAAGTAGTGGCAGTGGACGATCAGATAGACTCGACGTCATCTGTACAAAGAGCGGCGGCACCTGACGCCTATATAGAATTGTCACACTATACTAAAAAATAGTGACACCGAAG
>JAFIRS010005892.1:0-47011 GCA_018342105.1 Gonioctena quinquepunctata | reverse complement strand
AATCTGTATGGATTTTGAGGAGATTCTCTTGACACTCAGCGCACTCATCAATACTCGCAGTTCACTCTTAGCCCTCTCACAGGACAAACGCCCTCCTCGCTTGGAGAGTGCAAGGATTCATGAAGGTCATGAACACAGAATTTGTATGCCTACACCACAGCTTTAGTCAAGGTCAACCAGAAATCAAGATCAAATCTTGAGGTTGCCGAAACAATCCCAACATCAAAACTCAAGGTCGAATCTCAGAGTCAAAACTTAATGTTATCAATCTCAAGGTCAAACTCGAGGTCAAAACTGTAGCCGAATCTCAAATTCGACCAAACCCAATGTCAAAACTCAATGACAAATCTGAAAGTCAAATCTCAAGGTCAAACACACACCACATTGCACACCTGCAACCATTCAAGGTCACACGTGACGTCATAGTAGTGGGGGGAGAGTCAGAACCGGCTCAAATCTCCTACTTGTAATAAACGGACATTGAATTTATCAAGTATATTTTAATAAATACGGGTCCAGTTTCATTACTTAATCCATATTAATAAAGTATGCTAGTAACAATATATTCATTGGTATTTTTATGTATCTCGTGGTTTATATTGGTTCATATTCATGTACATGGATTGTAGAAAAAAAATATAGCCTTTAAATTAATATCTAAAGGTCGCTCGAAAACGTCTGATCTATAGTACTGCCCACGATTCAAAATTCTTGAGCGCCTTTAAAAATTCATATTTTGAGCTAAAATTTTCAGCATGTCGTTTTTTTTAAATGTACAAACACTTGCCGCCATGAGAGACATAAAATAAAACAAAAAAAATCGATTTTCTACCAATTTTTTTATTTTAAAAATTCTTGAGCGACCCCTTAAGAATATTTTATCCATCTAAAATTTCGAGAGGGCTCCAAAATAACAAAAAAACAACATATTTTCGTGCGAGACAAAAAAAATAGTCGGTCAAAATGGGGCACCCTAATATATATATATATATATATATATATATATATATATATATATATATATATATATATATTACATGTCCTGACTCAACGCCCAGGCCAAACCACTGGACCTAAAGAGATGAACTGTTGACAGCGTATTGCTATAAGACATAGATGACCAAAAAGAAGGGTTTTTTAATATTGCATCCCTAGAGGATTAAAAATGGGGGTGATAAGAAGGGTAAAAGTTTGTATGGAAGAACCATTACTTTTGGAGTTGGTATTTGAACTATTCTTCGCAATAAAAAAAATTAAGACTTTTTGAGAATTCAACCCTAAAGTGGTTGAAATTTTGTATAGGAGTATCATTAGTTTTGAAGTTGGGGTCATAAACATTGGTATTTTGGCTCTCTATTACATATTGAGGAATCGTGTTTAACACAATTTGAAAATTCCGTCTGTAAAAGTGTGAAAAGGGGTTGGTGAATTTGTTATAGTCGTCACAGATGATTAGTGAAAAATAATGGGATAACGGAAAACAGGTTAACAGGATAACGGGATAAGGGTGTTATGGGAAACGGGGTAACGGGAAAGGTAATAACGAAAAACGGAATGATAGGCATAAGCTAGATGGAACAACACAAAGAAAAACTTAGGAAAAATACGGATTCTACGGGGACGAAGTCGCGAGTAGAGCTAGTATATATGTATATATGCAAATAGATATATGGGAAAAAAAATTGTGGTATATCAGACTTATAGGAAAAAACTATCTCCGAGCAGAAATCGAACCTGTGACCCCTAGATTGCTAGTCTGTGCTTTAACCAACTAAGCCATTCGAAAACACATGTTCCAACTATATTTTGAGATACCGCTTTTTCCCAGAATTTGATGTTAGTTGTTAGGCTGGGTTACGAAGGTAGAAAGAATATTTTGAGTATGACGTCGTATTCACCACTTCTCCAAGAATCATTCCAGCTTAAAAAACTCGCGAAAAACCCCGCGGTTAGCTTTGTATGAATTTTCAAAATTGTTGTTTTGTCAATTTTGTCGCATTTTGGAAGGGCCGTATGAGGCGAAATCTTGCCCGGCAAAATATTTTCTTTATAAAGTCTTAATAATTGCCTCTCCAAAAATCATTCTGGCCTAAAAACTCAGAACAATTTCATGGTTACGTCTATAGGATTTTTCAAAGTTGGTGTTTCCTTAATTTTTTCCCACTTTCGAAGGGCCGTTTTGAGGCAAAATGTTGCCCGGCAAAATATTTTGCGTATTACGTCGTATTCGCCACTTCTCCAAGAATCATTCCAGCTCGAAAAAATCTCGAAAAATCCCACGGTTAGCTTTGTATGATTTTTCGAAATTGGTGTTTTGTCAATTTTGTCGCATTTTGGAAGGGCCGTATGAGGCGAAATCTTTCCCGGCAAAATATTTTGATCATAACGTGGTATTCACCACCCCTCCTAGAATCATTCCAGACAAAAAAAAATCGCGAAAAACCCCGGGGTTAGCCTTGTATGATTTTTCAAAATGGGTGTTTCGTCAATTTTGTCGCATTCTGGAAGGGCCGTATAAGGCGAAATCTTCCCGGCAAAATATTTTGATCATGTTTAAAACCTCAAAGAATCATTCTGGCCAAAAACTCGGGAAAACTAAGGTTAGTCTATAGGATTTTTCAAATTTGGTATTCCCTTAATTTTTTCCCACTTTCGAAGGGCCGTTTTGAGCGAAATCTTGCCCGGCAAAATATTTTGACCATTACGTCGTATTCACCATCTCTCCCAGAATCATTCCAGCCTGAAAAAAATCTCGAAAAACCCCGCGGTTAGCTTTGTATGATTTTTTTCAAATTTGGTATTCCCTTAATTTTTTCCCACTTTTCGAAGGGCCGTTTTGAGGCGAAATCTTGCCCGGCAAAATATTTTGAGTATTACGTCGTATTCACCACCTCTCCTAAAATCATCCCAGCTTAAAAAAATCGCGAAAAGCCCCGCGGTTAGCTTTGTATGATTTTTCCAAGTTGGTGTTTTCTTATTATGTTCGCACTATCGAAAGGCCGTTTTAAGGCGGAATTTGGCCCGGTAAAATATTTTGTGTATTACATCATATCCATTGCCTCTCAAAGAATCATTTCAGCCTGAAAATTTCACGAAAAATTCCGCGGTTAGCTTTGTGTGATTTTTCAAAATGGGTGTTTTGTCTATTTTGTCGCATTTTTTAAGGGCCGTATGAGGAGAAATCTTGCCCGGCAAAATATTTTGTTCATCAGGTCTTAATAACTGCCTCTCTAAGAGTAATTCTGGCCTAAAAATCTCGAGAAAAATCCTAAAGTTACGTCTATAGGATTTTTCAAATTTGGTGTTCCCTTAATATTTTCCCACTTTCGAAGTGCCGTTTTGAGGCGAAATCTTGCCCGGCAAAATATTTTGAGTATAACGTCGTACCACCTCTCCCAGAATCATTCCAGCCTGAAAAAAATCTCGAAAAACCCCGCGGTTAGCTTTGTGTGATTTTTCAAAATTTGGTGTTTCGTTAATATTTGTCGCATTTTGGAAGGGCCGTATTGAGGCGAAATCTTGCCCGGCAAAATATTTTGTATATCAGGTCTTAATAATTGCATCTCTAACAATCATTCTGCCTAAAAATATCGAGGAAAATCTTAAGGTTAGTCTATAGGATTTTTCAAATTGGTGTTCCCTAAATTTTTTCCCACTTTCGAAGGGCCGTCTTGAGGCGAAATGTTGCCCGGCAAAATATTTTGCGTATTACTTCGTATTCGCCACTTCTCCAAGAATCATTCCAGCTTAAAAAAATTGCGAAAAACCCCGCGGTTAGCTTTGTATGATTTTTCAAAATTGTTGTTTTGTCAATTTTGTCGCATTTTGGAAGGGCCGTATGAGGCGAAATCTTGCCCGGCAAAATAATTTGTATATCAGGTCCTCATAATTGCGTCTCTAAAAATCATTCTGGCTCAAAAATCTCGAGAAAAATTTCAAGGTTACGTCTATAGGATTTTTTAAAGTTGGTGTTCCCTTAATTTTTTCCCACTTTCGAAGGGCCGTTTTGAGGCGAAATGTTGCCCGGCAAAATATTTTGCGTATTACGTCGTATTCGCCACTTCTCCAAGAATCATTCCAGCTCAAAAAAATCGCGAAAAACCCCGCGGTTAGCTTTGTATGATTTTTCAAAATTGTCGTTTTGTCAATTTTGTCGCACTTTGGAAGGGCCGGATGAGGCAAAATCTTGCCTGGCAAAATTATTTGTATATTAAGTTTTGATAACCGCCTCTCCAGGTATCATTCCAACCGAAAAAAATCTCGAAAAGTCTCACGGTCAACTCTATAGGATTTTTTGAATTTGCGTTTTTTATATGTTTTCGCATTTTCGAATGAGGCTAATTCTTGCACAGAGATATATTGAGTGTTTCATCGCGGAAAGTCCTGTTATATATTTCAGATTTGATCTCCATTCAATACTTTGATATATAGAAATAGATTTTTTCAGTGTACATTTTTGCTCGGTAAAATATTTGATGGTATTGATTGATCTAATTATTCACCGTGCTTTTCAATGACATTCTTGTCGGAATAATTCGCAGAGTTCAATAATATTTTCTTATACTTTCCTATTTCATCAACCTCAGAATAATAAAAAAATATCGGGATGGTATTTTTCCTTCACAACTACCTGAATGATTAACATTAGAAATTAAGAAAAATCTGTATGAGACTGTATGCTGATGCGACCCCATATTTGATTCATTACCCATGAAATAAAATCCATGGCCAGTACAATTTTGTCTTCAGCCACGAATTCGTGGCTGAGCCACGTTTTTAATTGTGGTGTCATACCAGTTGTATCGATTAGCCACGAGTTTATCGACGGGGTATATCTCGGTGAATTCGTGGCTAGAAATTCGTGGCTAGAAATTCGTGGCTGTTTTCACACTGGTTTATTTTATTATATTACATTTGAGGTTCACAACCCAAATGACTTTTTTCCACCATAAAACATGTTAAAAGAATATTAACCTTATTGTAGGAAGTAGAACCTCAAAAAGTAAAAGCAGAAAACAACAATAAATAAACTTCAAATACTTGTACAAGTACACAAACTCTGAAGGAATAATATTTGAATGCTTGTTAAGAATACACAAACTTATGAGAAACAAGGAAGTATTACACTTGTTACCAGTACAAAAACTCAAATAGTAGAAAAAACTAAACAGTCACTGACACAATATGTTCCTTCCTTTAAGAACTTCCACCAAATTTTGAATAGCACCTTCTTGTCTCTCAAGTAACTGGAGTGTTTTTCATAGTACTGCTTTCGCACATCCAGTGTATCTCTACTAACTTCAGCAAGAGTAAAATAACTGATCTATCAACGTTCGCTAGGTTGTTTATTATCTTTTTCCCCTACTTCCAATCTTTGGATGCTCCTGGGGCCGAATACAGAATTGAAGCTATATTCTGCCACTTACTTTTTGCATCTTGGAATGTGAAGGTTTGAGAAAATTTGCTCATTTTCCTTTTCCTTCATCAAATTAATTAGGGTTTGTTTCTGTGATTGAGTACAATAACTATGTTTCTTTTCTTCGACTGCCATTATTCATTTGATATTTGAAATATTCAAAAGAAAATTTTGTTTACGTAAAACTGTCAAGCGAAACTTCTGACCATGTTCAAACTCAAACCTAGGCACAGAACACATTCGTGAATCGTTAATTCGGTGTTGCCAGCTCATGCTATTCGACAATTTTTTTCTCATATGACTTGGATGTCGAAACCAATAGAGAATACCACAATTTCAAGTTGTGCGACAATTTCCATCGACAAATGTCGAATTCGACCCATTTTGGTCGACATTCGAGAATAGACCCCCAGATTCTAATTCTGACCTTTTGGATATGGATTGAGTTTGAAGAAAATAATATATAAACTATGACTTAACCTTTAATCACTTCCAACTATGATTTGCAATGCGCATGCGGTTGAAATATTTCAACTTTTTCACGTACTCTCGGGTTCGTGAAAAAGTTGTTCATCCGATTAAATCAACCGGAGTATAGGACGACTTTCACGAATTAATAAGTGGGAATTCACCGAGTTTATGAACTGTTAGGTAAAAAAGTTGGAGTATTGGAACGCGCCCCAGGGTTCAGGATTTTGTGACTCCTGACGAACGAAGCTCCTACGGAGTTCTGGATAAGTTCGTCAATAGGAAGCAAGATCCAATCAATACAGAGAAAGAGGCCTTTTCACGACACGTTAGGCGCAAGCGCGTTAGTTGTTAAAAAAGCGGGTAATTTGGAAATTTCGAACACTTTTGGTAAATATGGATGTTATTATTATTTTACTCTTAGTACAAAACAATTAAAACTATGGAACTGATTGTAGATTAATAATTGAAAAAGTTTTTTTAATACATTGAAACCTTCATATTAACGGGTTATACTATATACACGTATGAAGTGTACGAAAAACATGACGGAAGTTGTGGCATGCGCATAAAAAAAAATCTAGAATTGAAAGGACTTGGACTTGGAGCATGGGGTAGGAGTTCAACGTGCAGCGCCACAGTGGCGGAATCGTAAAAACGGATCCGGACAGTATCACTCAGCTGTATGGGGTCGGCTTTAGAATAGCCCCATGGTAAATCCTGCCTGTCGTAAGAGGCGACTAAAAGGATAACCGTAGGTGGAAGATGGTCTCATCGCCCGGTGAAATACCACCATATCGACTTTGTGTGCTGTGAAATGGATCATTCCATGTTTCAGTGTTCGGTCGATACTTTCCGGTCTCCCTCTTTCCTTTTCCCCAATTCCTCCTTTATTTTCAGGTGCATCCTAATAGTAATAATGATGAAGTCTCCTAGAGTAAAACACTCCGGAAGCATAATACCTCTCCATTCGGATTTCCGGGCGAGAGGTACTCGAGGGGACTCAACATTAAAGATTAATTTTTGCAACATCCGCGGACTCAACAAGAACATCAATGACGTCCACCATCACCTACAGACGACAAAACCGGATATTCTGACTCTAACAGAAACACAAGTAAACTAGTCCACCAACAAGGTCCATATGCTTTGTCCTGGTTACGAACTCCATTCTCGATTCAGGTTCAAAGGTGGAGTCTGCCTTTACGCTAAGGCTAACCTTTCATGCCAGCGTGAAGACAGTTTGGAACCGAAAGACTTTGATGTGATGTGGTTCAAGCTATCTGATACCAAACTGACTAAGTTCCTCTGCTGCCTTTACCTATCACCTAATGAACCTTCATATAACGACCTCTTTGAGTTTTTATCACTCAAACTGGACTACATTCAGGAGAACCATCCAACAGCTGAAACCATAATCATGGGAGACTTTAATGTAACAAAACAGATGATGCGGGTCGTCAAGCCGAGGCCTTCGCCATCACTCATAGTCTAGAACAAATGGTCGAGCTACCAACCCGCATCCCTGATGTCAACAACCAGTCTGGCCAATACACTAGATCTTTTCCTCACCACCAATCCTGACCCGTATAGAATAGAAGTTTGTGCCCCACTTGGAAACTCTGATCACACCCTCATCTCCACAACATGCTCTTTCCATTTACCATCGAGCTGCACAATACCACCCCGTCTCATGTGGCATTACTATTCGGCCGACTGGGAAGGTCTTCGTATGTTTTTCTCAGCGTTTCCATGGAAGAAAGTTTGTTTCTCTTCAGTCGATCCAACACGATGTGCTGAGACAATTTCTGAAATCATCATGTTGGGGATGCAAACTAACATACCGAATACCGAAAGAAGAACATCATCCGATAAGACCTGGTTTAACAGAAACTGCTCTAGAGCTGTGGCTTCCAAACAGGCAGCATACCATCGATGGCTAAAAAATCCGGGCCCTGAGACCAGAGCAGCATATGTCGAGGCTAGAGGCATATGCAAAGAGACAATAGAATGCTCAAAAGATGCCCACAATGCCAAAATAAGATCAAAACTTGCTGAATGTCCCAACGGATCCCGTTCATGTTGGTCTTTCGTCAAAGCTGTGGGAAGAAACTTCACTTCCAGCTCATTTCCTCCTCTAACCAAAGAAGATGGAACACTAGCAACGACTGCCCAGGAAAAAGCCAATATCTTTGCGCACCTATTTGCTGGATATTCCACTCTGGATTCATCGGGAAAACAACCCCCGAACATTACACCTATTGACAGTCACATGCCCGAGATCACCTTTCGCCAACGTACTACCAGAAATATTTTGCTAGGCTCAACACCAACAAAGCCTGTGGATCTGACGGAATCCCGCCGATTGTTCTCAAGAAATGTGCCCCCGAACTAACACCTGTTCTTTGCAAGTTGTTCAACCACTCTTACAATTTGGGGTATTTCCGTCCAATTGGAAAATTGCAAGAGTACAGCCAGTCCCTAAAAAAGGCAAAAAGGCCCTACCTAGCAACTACAGACCTATCGCACTGCTATCTATTATTTCAAAGGTCATGGAAAAAGCCATCAACATCGAGCTCATGAAATATCTGGAAGACTCAGGAATTGTCAACGATAGGCAATATGGCTTCCGCCATCAGAGATCAACTGGTGACCTGCTCGCTTACGTCTCACATATATGGCAGCTATCTATTGAAAAGTATGGAGAAACTTTAGCTGTGGCATTAGATATCTCCAAGGCGTTCGATCGAGTTTGGCACCAGGGACTCCTCGCCAAGCTTCCGTCTTATGGCTTGCCCCCTCAGCTGTGTTCTCTGATTGCTAGTTTTCTCTCAAACAGGTCTCTCCATGTAGTGGTCGATGGAGTTTCATCTGACACTCTACTCATAAATGCTGGTGTTCCGCAAGGATCCATTCTCGCACCAACACTATTTCTACTTCACATCAACGACCTGTTGAAAGCAACTTCATGTCCAGTACACAGCTTTGCCGATGATAGTACCCTCCATACCGCTTTCTCTTCCAGGGCCCCTTTATCAGCCCGTGAAACCAAAAATGAACGAGGAAGAAATGTTAATAATATAAATATGGACTTAGCAACAATTCTCGAGTGGGGATCTGATAACTTGGTAGAATTCAATGCAAACAAAACACAAGCATGTCTTTTCTCTAGAAAAGCCGATCTCACTGTGCCTAACATAACTTTGTCAGGAGTAACCATACCACTGAAGTCATCCATATCGATGCTTGGTATTACTATCAGCAATAACCTTTCCTGGGAAAATCACGTGAGGTCCATTGCCAAAGTGCATCCCAAAACTTGGTTTTTGGTTTCGTGCCAAGAGCTATTTCACCCCCACTCAGCTGCTTATGATCTATAAGGCACAGATACGACCTGTCCTGGAATACTGTTCCCATATTTGGAGCGCGGCACCTAAACATATCCTGAGGCTATTGGATTCTGTCCAAAAAAAGGCAATTCGTCTCGTCGGTGATGCCTCGCTTACAAACTCGCTCACTTGTCTGGAACACCGTAGAAAAGTTGGCGATTTGTCTCTGTTTTATAGATATTTTCATGGGTGATGCTCTTCTGAAATATCAACAATCGTTCCTGCTTTGGCAGTCTCTTCGAGATTAACCCGTCAAGTTCAGTCATCACACCCCTTCGTGGTCACTTTTGAGACCTGCAGAACATCACTTTCCAAAGACTCGTTCATCCAACGAACAGCGAGGCTTTGGGACTCATTGCCTAGGGAGGTGTTCCCTGAGGCATACAACCTCCAGAAATTTAAGAAGAACACCAACTCCTACCTTCTTTCCCTTGATTCCCACGATGTTCTCTGAACATTACAGGATATCCCTTTTCGTGGGAACCAGAACATAAAAAAAATAAAAAAAATTACCGCTGTGATAGAAAGGTTGTCTACAAAGTGCGATAGTTCAAATTTTTTGGTCGTAAACGTCAAAACGGCATTTGTATTGTGATGCGACGGGTAAAAGCTTCCTATCATGCAGAGAGAGGCACAGTGTCAAAAGCGCGCCTACAATAAATGAATGTCAATGAACGAGTCGGCCGCAATCGAATCAAATGTAAAGACGCGAAGGAAAAAAGAAGTGGTCGGGTAACCACTGCTGGGTTGTAGGGTGCAAATACACGCGTTTAAATGCACCCGCGAATAGGAAATTTTATGGTTCTCCTACCGTGAGCTACAAACGTGACCAAAGGGAAAAATGGATACTGGCAGTACGAAGAGTAAAGTGAGTGGTATGTCTGTTATTATTGTATACTAATAAACAATGAAAATTATTGACAAATTGCAATGAATTGAATTGACTTTAAATATTTCCAATTAGGTATATATTTCTGACTGCGGGCAAGCAGTACTGGCTGCCAACCAAAGAGAGTGAACGTTATTTGAGTAGGAGGTACTAATAAGCTCTAGCCAATCAGAATCTTGTAGCATCAACTCGTCATATTGATGTACATGGACATGAGTACAGGTGGCCAACGTAACATACAGAGTGGTTCACTATATATTCTAGAGCCTGTAACAGATACCACAGTGCGGAGTGCGCTAGTCCGCCACTCAACAGAGAGATTTGTGGCCATGACGTCACTATGACTCACATGATCTTACATCTCTTTCTATTAGTGTCACCATTGTCTTATGGGGAATAGACTCTCCTGCTCATAGACTAGGAGGAATCGGCGCATGAGTACCGAAAACTATTCCACCTCAATTTTTTTATGCGATCCCCTTCAAATTGCCCTACTGATGATATAAATGCATGTTGCCATGGGGCAACCCCGTGTCATATTATTTAAACCGAAATTGTTTAAACAATTGCAAGGAATTGTCATTTTTCAACCGGACAATTTTTTTTTATATTTTTTATTGGAATACAAATTAAAAAGGTCCCATGTTTTTTCACGATAAAGTTTATATTTTTAGAGATGTGAATTTTTAAAGGTTCGAAAAATCTCAAATTTGGGTACTTTTGACCCATGAAAAATATATTAAACAAAAATATATAAATAATTTTTTTTTTAATTCTTTATACAATAGTTAATAATATTCTCAATATAAATTTAAAAAAATTTCATTGTTTATACCTGTTTATTTATTGTTAATTTCGCGCGCTCACAAGTATGCGTCGCTTACACAACTACAATACCCGGAAAAAATATCACTTACACAGATAATATTCAGCTACTTAGCACCGAAATTGTACAATACCATCCCTGATGAATTGAAATGTATAAATAACAACATAACATTAAAAAAACTATTGAAAAAATCTATAAAGGAAAATTTGAGACATACGATACGTTCTTTTTTTATGTATGAAACAATTTGACCACATTCAACACATTAAATAATTATTATGTAAATATCCCAATTTCATATTTATTATTTTCGTTCATTTGTATAATATGTATTTTAGTAAATGTATTAAAGTTGAAATTCATATTTAGTCTTATCTTGAGTATATTGTATTGAGTATTTATAATTATTTGTTAAACTAACTAATCAAATTCCATCGATATATTTTCCTCGGAATAAGTGTTCAGTCAACTACGTTCCATTTGGAACAATGTATGATTTTTTAAATGAATGTTTTTTTTTAATGGAAATGAATATTATTATTATTGGAGATTTGAGTAGGAGATTTAAGCCGGTTCTGGATCTCCCCCCACCACTTATGACCTTGACCCCCCCAACGCATGCCCCTGACCTTGAGAAGGGTGTTTGGTTGCGTGTGTAAGTGTATCGTTTAACCTTGAAGTGACCTTGAGATGTGGCGGGGTAGAACGCACGCCCCTGACCTTGAAAAGGGGGTTTAGCTATGTGTGTAAGTGTATCGTTAACCTTGAAGATGGAGCGGGGTAGAGGACATTGCATATAATCCAAGGTGAGGCTGTCTCAAATGGAGTCTGACATTGAAGGGTAACTCAGGGTCGAGTGGATGGATAACATTGGGAGGGCAGAAGGCACATAGTCGTACGTGATCGTGTGTAACGTTTTCTGTCCTTCACCTTGAGACACCCTTGAGCATTGATGGAGAGTGCATATCGTTCTAGACATGCTTCACCTTGGGATGACCTTGAGCATTGGGAGAGAGTGCATACCGCTCTAGACTCCCTTCACCTTGAGACGACCTTGAGCATATCGTTTATCCCACATTCGATCTTGTATGACATTGAGTTGAGAGTTGAACAGGTAAACATTTTCAAGGTGACCTTCACACGAATCCACTCTGAGTTGTTTCAAGGTCGAGTCGGTGGAACCAAACGGAGTGTGACCTTCATATTTATATAGGGTGGGGATTTTGTCCCTTATAAAATGCTTGAAGACATTGTTGAGAAATCATAAGTTGAATATATTCATTAGAGTGAATACAGAGTACGAGAAAGTTCTCAATTGAGTGAGTGTATCTTTTATAAGGTGAAATAATCTATATTTTTCCATACAGTCTTACTATGTCTCTTCCAAAAGTAGATTTGAAGAGAATCAATTTTTCAATAATTAAACAGAGGGTGGGAGCTTTTGAACAAAGACCAATATCATCATTACCCATCGGTAAAGCTTTCAACATAATTTGTATGACGATTTGTATAACCCGATATGGGAGATCTATTCTGATGACATTACGTGATGATAATAATACTTTATTCAAGTCATGGTTGTCAAAAAGTATTTCAGATGAATTCAATGCAGACAATGTCAACTGCATAAATGCTTCAGATTTCAAATATACAATAACATATTTAGGTCAGAGTCCACAAGTATCAGGGGGTTTAAGAACTCGACCTCTTGTAGAATTCAACTTCATTGAATGATAATTTTGTTTAAATGTTAATAGTTAGGATATGGTGATTTTAGGTTGAATATAGATATTTCTCCAGTAGAAAAATAACATTCAGTGTATATTTGGAGCATCACATTTTTTTTCATGTAAGTAAAATTATTTGAAAATTATTGGAATATATCAACAATTCTTTTTCGTTTCAGTTTTCAATATGTGGATGCATTACTCGAGTCAATGTTGGACGGAAGCCGTGGACATCAATACAGCCATCGAAAGATTGAACTCCTACTTGAATGCCTTGAGTCAAGATGCCCACCATGCCACAAACTATGATTTGAACGTTTGCTTCGATGAAGACGAAATAATATGTATGTGTGATCATGAAAAGTACAATGCTGGTGCTGAAATTTGCAACAAATTCTGTGAAGAAATGATTGAATTGGACCTGGAAGGATTTCTCCACACCCTCTTACCATTCCTACCCGATGACATCATCAAGAAATATCAACTCTATGATGAACATGATGATATTTGATATGAAATAAAACATATATTTACAAAATCTTGTTCATTTATTTTTCCATTACACATATACAAGTGATAATTGAATACAATATGGATTTAATTAAAGTAAAAAAAAAACAAGTTTTACTCAATATGAATTACGAACAGAACCATCCAACGCATTGTAAGTCAAGAAGTTGTCGTGTATAATAAGTGCATAGACTCTGGTGTTGGCTGGAAATTTAGTTTTTCTTGTTTCGAACTCCAGCTTGATGTCCACTGTAGATGATTTTGTGGCACTCGGTTGATGTGAACAATCAATGATGAATAGGGGATTTTGTTGAAATTCTTCAAGGTCCATAAGAGGTTCACTCATATCTTTGTCATAATAACTACGTTGAAAGTCCTCATATGCATAGTAAGCTGACGAGTATAGTTTCCTATCGAAGTCCAGATTCCAACGCTCATATGGGTAGGCTTCAGAGTTCAAATACACTCGGATGTTATTAATGTCTGCATTTATGAATTTTGTCATATTCGATGTTCTTTTTTCGGATGCGTTGGTACTTTGAAAACCAATAATGTGCGAGGTGTTTCCAAAGTGTTGGTTGTTTTTATTGCCCATATGTCTGAAGATGTGCTACGCAATGAGGGTAATTCATAAAGATCCCACATACGATAAGCCAACTTGATTTTTGAATTCAGACCACTCTTATTCATTCTACTGAATAATTTGAGCTTCTGCTTGTCATCGGGCACAACATGTTTTATTTTCCATCCAATCTTTGTAATTTCCAAAGAGGCATCATCGTCTCCAATATATAACTCTTGAATGAGCGAGCTATAATCAAAATCAGTTCTTGTTTTGCATTCAAAATGCTCTTCTTATAATCCTCGACAAAACCCATCAAATATTTGAGAGGAAGTTTTCCACTGAATAAATGACTGGGTGCATCAATGATGTGTTGTTTTGTGTCGGAAAGCCCCCATCTAGTTGTCAAAAGCATGTGAGAGTGTGATTGACCAAATGAAACCATAGTCTTCATTGTGGATGTTATGCCTGGTTTTCGAACAACGGCAACTTGCTCACCACCCATTTCATAGCGGATCTCATCGAAGAGGAATGCCAAAGCATTGTTGGAAAGAAAGCATACTTTGTTCACTTCACTTGGTTTGAATTTTCCCTCAATGTAAATGAAACTGTCGGCAATGTCCAGTATTACATCTTGATTGTTGATTGCAATTTGGATTTCATCTGAATTCTTGAACAATGGTGATCCGTACGGCTTATAGGTATGCTCGTGCAGACTTATGAGAGAATGATCGACCACTGGTTCATTGAAAATATTCAACTTGTCACTGTTTGCTTTGAGTCGAATTCTGAGTCCAATAGATTTTAGAAAATTGAGATCTCTCGCTGACAATGTATGTCTTCGCCGTTCAGCATACACTTGTGGAATGATCTTCTTCCTGGCAAAGCTTTTCTTTTTGACGATATTTGATGGAAGACGATCTTTGTTTGGTGAAAATATTTCGTATTCACTGTTTTGTCGTTTGTTGTAGCAAAAACCCATTACATTCGTTATTGTCATTTCTACAATTCCAATATGACAACTATTTCTTCCACACTACCGGAATCAATGAGATTATTTCGATGATCCAATATGCGCAGAGTAATGTTGCCGATGAACTGACGTCCTTCCGGGTTGATGGGCATATAAATAATGTTGTTTGGCTCTTTCGTTATATTATAACCCGGCTCAACATCAACATCAAATGAAAAAAGAATATGATTCTCTTCGTCATTTATGTATGATCCTGAAATGATATTGCAATCCAATCGAATGAGTCTGACGGGTACAATATTCACAGGAGATGTAGATTCATGCATGCGATTTGCACTGAATTCTTTTTTCTCGAATCCCAACAGGGATGCTATTGAGTTTTCATGTTCAGATTCACCACATACTTTGATTGCATCATACATTTGAATGTATTATTATTTGCTCGAAGGCTGAACAATTATCCAATGTGGTGTCATCATTTTCGCGCCATGAAATCGTGAATTCAAGTTCTCGTTGGATAACAGCATTTATTTCTTCATTCTCATATGCGCCACTCGGTATCTTTATATCACGTTCAGAACTGACTGTGAGGGCTTCATTTGCGGAAATGAAGAAAGTGATCAAGTTGTTTGTTTCCGTGACATTGTGGATTGTGTTGCATCCATAGAATCTCAAGAGCCCCAATCCATAACGGCTATTCTTATCCAGCTCAATGGGTGGGTAGAAGTCTGCACTCAAGACGCTGGATCCAACAGCTTGTAGCTCGACCTTTCGTGACATGACTGATTGCATTCATATGATAACAAATCATTTTATTGTTGTTCACAACACATGTGATATAATTTTCTCCGTTTCCTCGGCGGCATTGTGTGTCCCAATTCAACTTATTGTTATTGGCGCCAATATTACAATCATCGATGGTGCAATAACAACAAAATAGTTTTCGAGGTATGGGTCCGTCATCCACATCACTGGAATTTGATGTTCCAACACTTGCATTGTCCATATGATGTTCATAGCAATATTTATATTTTAAAATATCAATATCCTCTTGAAGGTGTTTGGGAAGTTTATCCCAAACCGATGCAATTCCATAAGCTGCACAAGAAATCATGACTTCTTTGGGCATATCTGCAAGCTGTCCTTTACTCATTTTTTTCAAGCTGCGTAATCTTGAATATGCGATGAGGGAATGCCCCATTCTCTTAATAGCCTCTCGATCCATTTCTGGCGTGAAATCCATTTTGGTTTTTTCGGGTGATTGGAAGAGAGACAAACTTCAAGCATAAGTGTCCACACACAGCTGTATTGTATTTCTGCTCACGTTCGTGATTATACATAATTTTTTCGACGGCATGTGTACCTTTTCGGAAGTAGCGGACCAACTCCACTGGGGGGGTAAATCTCCAAAACTGTCGAAGTATGTTGCAACTCTTCCAATTTTCCTGTATGCCACCCAATGTGTTCCTCGACCGCTGAATCCATCCGAATTGATGATGATGATGATCACGTGGTCCTGAGGCTGGCAAATTATCACGCATGAACACACCACGAACATGTAGAATTTTCAATTGTTTGGCATAATATGTAAGATCTATATCTGTGAGAGGTTTAAGAGGTAGGGCATCAATTAGTTTTTTGATTTATATGGTTTGAGGTAAATACCGAGGCCTTTGCGAAATGGCTTCAAGAATATACCTCTACCCTTTTTTCCTAAAGCTATCGCCTCCATCTTTCTGTCATGATGTTTTACCTCTTTCAGATCATTTCTGCTCGCTCTTGCCAAATTTACAGCTCTGCTTATACCTGCAGCACCGGCCAAACTACCCAATGCAGACAATCCGGCGAAAATTGGTATCAATGGTAAAATTCCACCCGATTTCGGAATAGGTATTATGCGAGGAGTGCGAATTTTTTTCTTTCCGCCTGCTGCTTTCAAATATTTATGTGCTGCTTTCAACGCCATTCGATTTGACCCTATCCCAAGCACTGTATTCAAGTTGTTCGTCTGCTTTATGTCTAGCTTCAATATCGTCGAGATTCTCTGAGTATTGAATGTCGTGTGTTTTACAGGCCCTATCTAATTTATTGATGCCTGGATCGTTGCGTGCCAATCGTTTTTGTAATTTAGTTCTGGGTCCACAATATTGATATCCTCCAGGTAAATGCAATTCAAACGGCAATTTATACATTAAAGAATTTACAAATCCTCGACCTTTTTTTTATTATTCTTTCTCTTGCTTTTACGTCTGCTCCGTGTGGTGGTAGACATTTGAATGAAACATATCTCACACATCCTGCATTTATAAGTGTCGAACCGTCAAACAATGCGCATTGTCAAGCAGAAAATGGAGTTTGCAGTAGATAATTTGGATGAGAAAATCGGGACTGGATTAAATGAGGCGAACTCATTGAGACATGGTCCACTACTTCCATCATCTGTTCGCTCGCTAATCATCGGTCCGTCAAATTGCGGAAAGACAAATGCCATGATATCTCTACTGACACATCCACGAGGATTGCGAATTGCAAACGTTTACCTCTATTCAAATTCTTGAACCAGCCGAAATATGAATACTTAGCAATGTGTTGGCGCCAATAAAAGGATTGGGTTTCTTCACATTCAGTAATAATGCAGACATTGTGCAACCCTCTGATGAACCAAATTCAGTTTTCATTTTTGATGATGTGATTTGTGAAAAGCAGGATATTATCCGATCATATTTTTGTATGGGACGCCATAAAGATGTTGATTGCTTTTATCTTGCACAGACCTATTTACGAGTTCCCAAACAGCTGGTGCGTGACAATACCAACTTCATCGTCATATTCAAGCAAGACGAGATGAACTTACATCATATTTTCTCTGATCACGTCTCGCCCGATGTCACATTCAAATAATTTCAAATGATGTGCGTGAATTGTTGGGATGATCAGTATGGATTCCTTGTCATTGATGGAGATCGAAAAGTATGTGATGGACGATATCGCAAAGGATTTGATAGTTTCATATATCCTTGATATCTCAATTCGAAAAGGCTTAATCATTCATCGAACTCCGTCAAGGTCACTACAATAAACTCGTCATCGAAATAATGAATCTCTTGCGAAATGAATGTGTAGAAACCAAAATGGATTTGAAACCTCAACTAGTTCAAGCGACCGAAGCTGTTCGAACAAAAATTCAATTCCATCAAAAGTGGAAATGTGGAAGAAATTATTGCCTTCGAAAAACTTTATGATCCTATCACAAAACCACTCAATGCTCTTTCTTCGCTGCTATTGTGAAACCGCCTTCACCTTCTCGATCCATTCGAACCAGCACTCCAATTGGGAAAAAACAATCTTTCAGCAGCGATACATCATTTTCAGGTATTGATAATGAAACATCAAAGATGTGATGGCAAGCAAATAGCTGCAACTACCTATTCGAAACACCAACTCCATCAATGACGAGTTCACAGATTTGGAATCTTCCAGCATTGATTTGAGACTAAAACAACATTTGCAAAATATCAGAAATGGCAATAGTGCGTATGATGTGAATTATGGTGTGAGGGTAGATCCTTCAACACAAACACTAAAAATGGGAAATCTAGAAGTCCGTTTTGATGATGGAAATATTTCCTTTTGGGATGGTACTATGCAATTACGTCAATACCCGGCACTTCAGATTTATATAACTTGATATTCCTCGAAAAATCACCTGGAGTTGGTGATGCAAAAATTCGAAATACATATATCGAAATTTTGGATTCTACAAAAGCATTGTACAAAAAGTATGAAGTCAAAAATGGAATTAGATATAAAAAATCAAAGAAATATCAAGAAGTCATAAAGCCACTATTGAAATCGAGAAATATTTCCAATGCACTTCAGAATCAAAGCGGTGAAGGAATGAAAAAATTAAAGTTACAGAAAGTGTTTACATCGAAACCGAAGAATTATGTATACTGGAATAAACCTAGAGAGTTAGTGGATCGTTTGCGACTGTTGATTGCTTCGAAAGCATCCGGTCATACAGGACATGAAAATGAGATCATATCAATAATAGAGGAGCTACGTGAAGAAGGTATCATATATTGATACAACTTCATTGAACAATCACTTCATCATTGCAATAACAACAGAGAAGAAGAAGAAGAATGGCTAATTATATCAAACGTCATATTGTGGACGAGTTACATGAGCCAGCTCGTCGTAACTTCCAGAGAAGATCAACTGTCGTCAAAGGCAAAGGAGATTTGTGGCAAATAGATCTGGCAGAATTTCAACCTATGCCAAAATTATTAAAGGTTATCGATACATTTTGGTGTCATCGATTGTTACTCTAAATATTTGTGGACAAAACCAGTCCAAACAAAAATCGGTGAAGTTATAACTGATGCCATGGAGATGGTATTGGAAAATGCCAAATATTCTCCGAAACATGTGCGAAGCGATCAAGGAAAGGAATTTTACATAGCAATTTTTCGTCATTGATGTAGCGAAAAAATATTAAACATTATTCCACTTTTAGTACTACAAAAGCATCTATGGCTGAAAGAGTAATTCGAACAATCAAACTTGGATCTATAAGGAGTTTTCAATGAATGGAAATCATAAATGGTTGGAAATCCTTCCAATCATAACGCATAGATATAACTATAAAAAACTTCGTGCAATAGGTAGGAAACCCATCCATGTTGGAACCACTACAAAGTTGAAAATCATCGAAAAGAAAGGAGAAAAGAAGATGAAAAAAATCAAGCCAAAATATGGAGTGAATGACATAGTTCGTATTAGCGAGTATAAAAATTTATTCGAAAAGGGTTATGAAGCCAACTTAACACGGAATTATTCAAAGTCTTCAAAGTCAACAGCACATATCCACCAACAACATTCTAGAAGACATGGATAAGAATCCCATTCAAGGCTGCTTCTATAAAGTTGAATTGCAGAAAACTCGAAATCCTGACGTGTACCTTGTCGAGAAAATATTGAAGAGAAAAGGTCAAAAAGATTTTGTCAAATGGTTAGGTTTTTCTAATGAACACAATTCATGGATCTCAAAGAATGCCATTTTGTAATATTTCTATATGATGTAATGTTTTGAAATGATAAACTAGTTTATGCTTCAAAGTATTTTCTTATTTTAATTGTCCACAACCCACACAATTACATTTGCACATTCAATATGCTCAATTCAGTACATTTATTTAATAAAAACTATTCACTATCACTGTGAAATACATTGTTCAAGTCTTTTATGCACTTCTGGTATGTCATCATGACAGCTTCCTTGGTGTTGTGGAATTCATTCAACTCCGTCTCTGCATTCTTGCGCAAATTATCGTTATTTCTCCGCTCCACATCAACTTTGGCTAGCAGAGAATCATATTGATTTTCTACTTTTGCCAAGTCTCTCTTCATGATTGCAATGCGCTCCTGAAGTATACTTAGGGTTTTCACGTCCTCTTGCAAACTTTGATCCTTTTCGTCACACTGAACAAGGACGGCCTTTTTTTCTAGAATGCCTCGTTTTACCAACTTTTTCATTCCAACACATTTCTGCAGGGGGTTATAGGATGAATGATCAACAAAATTCAATAGTGACATTGGTATGGAATCTGGTGTACAAGATGATGATGATGTCCTTGAATTGCTTTTCTTGGACCTTCCTTTAGCCTTGGAAGAAGTAGACTTTGGAGCCATCATTGCGGCAACGTCGACTGTATTTCTCCTCCTATCGTTCACTCGTTCCACTTTCTTTTCCCCTTCTTTATTTTCAGTGATATGTATGATGGGGTGAAGCATAGGCTGGTAATAATTGGGACATTCCAAAATTGGATTCAATTCATCAAAATGTTCTAAATCATCTGGTAATGTAGCGGTAGAATCTTCACATCGGTTCAGCCCAGGAACTACATCATTTGCAACATACTGGTCAGTGCCATCACGCAACAAAGTTGACACAATATTGCAACTTTCAGCGGTATTCATCTTAATAACTTTAATGATATTTTCAAACCGAATGTAAGAATCAATGACTGAAACTTCAATGTGTTGTAGTTGGTATGTGTGTCACCTTTGATACATGTGTTTTCGAAAACTCTCCCTCCCATCTACACCCCTTCTAACTGTATTCGCCTACTCATTCGATTCTTTAATTAAATTGCATCTGATTCATTGCTTCCTAACATCAAAATGTTGTTTAGGCTGGACTACGGGGTTTGTGAACTAACACACCACACCTGTAATACCAGACATTATTCGTTAGATTGGAAAAACAGTATTAAGAGCAATCGACTGTCTGAAGAGGGTCGATACTGAAACATAGGTTCTGGAGCGGCTCAGAACTAATTTCATTTCTCTCAAATACTGGAACATGGGTTGTTTATTCAGGAAATACTACCGTTCAGAAGATTCGAACCAAACAATGATTAAACAAATTAATAATGCACTCATAAAATGTTAAGAATGTACATATATATTCAATAAAATGTTTCATAATTATTTTCTGCAACACTTATACAACGAACAATGTAGCTTATTGGCAGATGATTTTGCAGTTGGCTCACAATAGAATGATTTTACTAAAAGAACAATCTTGAAATCAATTTCCACAACGGCTAGAGTCAATTCTCTTTGAGATCTTTGTAATCTTGAAAACTATGGAATACTTTACAGACATATACACATTTCAATAGGTTGGGTTTTGCCATAAACATAAATACAGAAAAAACAAACATTAGACTCACCCTGTTTAACACTTATTCACTGGGGTCGTTTTAAACGGCAATTAGATTGGAATTTATTATTATTTCGTTTTCTCCCGCGTCAATCGGTTATTTTACTTTATTCGCCCGATATAGTAGTAATCGCTTACTACGGCTATGGCTTTTCTGAGAGATCGTGAACCATTGAAATTGCGGACTCCCGTTGTATTATCTCTGTTCTGGAAACGTTGACAAAAATAGACAATTTGTGGAAAACTATACTGTTCACTCGTGTTTTTACTATGAGCTTCAATACTTGAGTTGAATTGGCTGAGTTTTTATGTTTTCTGAAGTTCACTACACTGGTTTGGAAACTCTCATTATTATTGTACGATACTGTAATTAGACTAACTTTTTAACCTAACTTCTGAGAATGACATGTTTCTAGTTCACTGTTGAACATCGAATTGCTTATTTTGCTCTCGAACTCGCCTTTTATATTCCGTTATCGAATCACGTGATAATCTATCTCACCGCGACCAGTAATTATAATTATCTTCAATCAAAATTAATGGCTGTTGTTTTGGTCATTGCACGCATTGATGATTAATGGGTTGTTTTGTTTCTGTCATGAATAAAAATATATAAAACATAATTTTATGCCTTTTCGAGGAAAAGTTATAGTTAATGGCTGTCATACTCGGTGAATTTATTGCGTTTTCTATGGTACAATTACATTGAATTCGTTTTTATGATACTGATAACGCGATGTGAAATAAACAAGTGGCAATTAATAATCTTGTTTACGCTCTTAGATGAGTTATTTATGAATCCGGTGTACAAGGGTTATTCTTGATAATTATTTTCAAATGCATTTTAATTGTTCTCCAATAACAACGTATGATTTAACGAGCGTATGCTTATCAGCTCTTTCAGTCAAACATGGTGAACCCTATTGAACCTTCTCTGGCCATCACGATATTGTTTTGAGAATATTACGCTGTTTTACATGGAAGAAAGTTTCTCTGTGATTACGTGGCTTAACACTCGACCCAACCGTCTACAAAAAAGCTTTGACAAACTCAAATCTTTTTTCAAATAACATCTCTTTCACCAACAATAAGCAAAAATGTTTTAACTTTCTGAAGTGTAATCCTATTCTAGCGACAAATTTCATAAGTCTTACTTTGACAATTACAATAGACTACTGTTTACATCTTCTAGAGGATAATTATACTCTATTACCAAAGTTATTATCCTTACTTCTCAGTACTTAATACTATTAATACCTAAAAATAACATGCAAATAATCATGCAAACACACAATAAAGTCTCTTTCTTCTATGGGGTAATTTCCATACGGCAAGGGTATGTACTCGCCTTCTCCAACGAGGGGATTTTCTTACTTCTATTAGTTTTGCTTGAATTTTCCGGGAATTTACTGTCATTATTTTACATCAAAACACTTGATAAAATTCTCTTTGTTCGCGTTTCACGTTTTGAGTTGATTCCCTTATATATTTTTCTCAGTTTGTTCCCGTACTATGATACAATTAATTTAATTCCGTTTTTTTTTTCATCAAAGTATCGAGGCATTTCGTATTTGTATTCATTCCGATTCTTACAAGTTCATCGTAGCTATAAATATGCTTTGGCAAATTAACCTTCAGGATTTTTTTCAATTTTTCTCCATCTTTTTGCAGTCTCCTAAAACCATTATAATCACATACTATATATACGTTCCTACATTCTGGTGCATACTGAAAATTTTCTTGTTTAATGATATCTAACTGATTGAACCAAAAATGTCCAGGGTTTTTCTTGAACAGTGCCGCGTATCATGGGTTTTGTAAGGGAGAATTTATTGTCAGAAATGCTTTCTTCATTTTCTTTGGACATTTCACTTGGCTGACATTTTTCTATATTTTCGGCATTAACTACTGGTAATTCATCTGGCATATTTTCTTGAGTTTGAACTAAAACTTGATCTAATTTTACACCATTTTCTTGTGTCGCTTATCGACGGCTTTCATTCATGTACTTGTTGAATCGATTAGTAGGTATTATTTGACTTGTTGTTTCTCCCACTGGTTGGATTTCAAAATTAACGTGCGATGTCTTTTTTAAATTAGATTTTCCTTTCTGTCTGGCTAAGACTCTAATTCTTTTCACTTCGGGGTTTATTTCTTCCTTTACTTTCGTGTCCATATTGAAATCTTCTACTATACTTCGTTTCCTCGGGGTTAAAAATCCATTTTCTGCAATACTCAGTAATTTCGTATCTTCGGAGTTCACTATACTTTTTGCTTGAACTTTACATACATTCAAAAATCTGGGCGGTAGAATTTTGTCCTTAGGCAAGAAATTTTCATCCTTGTGATTTACGACTGTAGAAAAAGTCTTATCTTTGTCGACTGTCATTCCTAGGTGTTTGGCAGATTCCAACTTCCTGGTGGATAGAGCATCTCCCTTGGGTGATTCATATGTATCACCTAGATTATCTTTCCGTGACTTACTATTTTCTACATCGATCATCTTCCTTCGATTCCTTGATGCATTAACTGTTGCAATTTCCGTTCTCCCTGAATATGTCTGGCTACTTTCGGGAATATTTTCACTTTCAAAAGCTTTCATACCAACTTTTTCCATTTTCTGACTATAATTTTCTTCATTCTCACTGGGGTGCTGTATGGTCAATGTTCCGTTACATCTCTCCGTTTCTTTAGGCAGGAAATGCTCGTACCTATACGTATGCATTCCCACTTGTCGACTGTCACGTGTGACTATCGGTTCTAATGTACAGGGTGCGTCGGTGTTTCCATTTTCCATATGTGGCCCTTTTCTACATTCATCTCTTCCCTATTTTCCTGGAGATAAAGTCACCATTAAATCCTTAACTCCTTGTTGCTTGTTTCTCTTTTCGCTTTTTCCAGACGATTTTCCATATTCTTCAAGAACTGTTTTTTCGAAACCTGGTGTCACAATTAAATCACCGGTACCTGATATCTCTATTTGATTTGAAGTTGTACGTCTCGTTTCATGGCATGAAAATCTGTTGATAAATACTTCGCGGATTGCTTTGGGCGCGCTTTCCTTCTTCAATCCTAATTTTTCTCCAGAATTCATCCAATCGTTCATCCTGATCGTGACGTCTCTCAATCGTTTTTCTACTTCTTCAAATCTATTTTGCAACTTCCTCTGTTCGTCATTCCGATTCGTTTGGCATATGTGTTGGATTTTCTTCTTCAACTCGATAATTTCCCCTGATAAATACATTTGATTTTCTCTCCAATCAATTTGCACGTTATATTTTCGTAAAAAATCTGATTCCAGTGTTATTTCAGTACTACGATGATCATTTTCAACTATTAAAAATTCATGTTCCAGAATTTTTCCTTCCTTTACTTTGATTGGCAATATAACCGAGCCAATATAATGAGTGAAATTTCCTTGTCCATTTCTGAGGTGATACGGCAAATCATAATTCAATTCCATACCTCTAACAATATTTATATGAACCACTGACACTTGGAATCTCCGATCTATGGATATATGCCTCAAAATTCCTTCTACTTCCAAATTAATTATTTTTTTCTGTTCATCGTCGATTAGTTCATTTTCCTCTTGCCTCTCACTATTTAAATAGTCTTTTCTGCAGCCTTCATCTGAGGCTTGTTGAAAGCTGCCCTTCCATTTAAATTCCTGTTATATTTTGACCTTTTTCCATACTTTTTCCATTTATTGTCATTTCCATAACCATTTTCTGTTTGCTTTCTATAATTTATTCTCCTAAAATTTCGGTAACCATTTCCTGTACGTCCTCGTTCATTCCTGTTCCCCTGAGATCGAAATCTATTTTCTTTCGAATTGTTAGAAAATTCTTTTCTATGTTTATTCATTTTTCCATATTTTTGGAATCGTTTTCTATTAGCGTAGTTGGAAAACCATTTTCCTGAATCATTTACTTTCTTATTTTGAAAAATATTCCTATTTGGACAACGATATGACATATGTCCGACTTCTTGACATGTTAGGCATACGCAATTTTTCATATAACAATCTCCTGCTGTGTGACCTTTTCTGTTACAATGTGTGCACAATATTATATTCGCATTGAAAGTTTTAAAATTTCTATTCGGTGTATTCGTATTTTTAATTTGGTTAAAGGTTTCCAAAATTTTTTTCTAACAGGATCTAACAATCCCATTGCAAATTGTACCAATAAATCTTGCTCGTATTTTTGCTCTAATACATTGTCAATTCTATTATTTCCTGTGAGGTGCCTTATCTTTGCTGCACATATTTTTAATCTTATGAAAAAATTCCTAACTGATTCATTCGTTTTCTCATAACAATTCAAAACTTCTTTTTGTGCTTCTCCAGGTAATTTCAATTTGCTAAACTGCTTCAATAATTCCTTTTTAATTAATTGCCAGTTGTCTGTATTTTGTAAGCTATATTCTGCTTCAATAAATAATCTAGCGATGCCTTTCAGTTTTAATCTAACTATAGAACTTATTTGACTGTCTGTCCATTTTGCTACAGCTGCCAAGTCCTCAATTTCACGAATAAAATCTCTGATTTCTGTAGTACCCTCGTAAAAAGGTATATTATCCAAAGTGATAGTGATTTGCGGTTCATACCTAACCCTCGGCACTGTTGTCTGAGTTTCCATGATTTAATTATTTCAATAACAATCTCCATTGATTGAAAGAAAAAAATTTCAATTGCCTTTTCGTATACTTCCTGAGTTTTTGATCGGTATAAACGCTATATATATTTATTTTCCCAATATCGTGTTTGCAAAATAACAACGATATTATACTAAACTATTTTCACAATTTTTCCACTCATTCACTTCTGTTCAGTTCAGTCTTTTTTTTTTTCCCTGACAATTATTTGTAAAAATAAAAAAAATATTTATTGAAAAAAAATTCAAATTCAATTTTTGTTTGAGACTTTTTTTTTCTGTGGAAAATATCATATATGCGTTGAAGTACTTCCTTAATTAATACCCGCACACCTGACATCAATGTTGTAGGCTGGACTACGGGGTTTGTGAACTAACACACCACACCTGTAATACCAGACATTATTCGTTAGATTGGAAAAACAGTATTAAGAGCAATCGACTGTCTGAAGAGGGTCGATACTGAAACATAGGTTCTGGAGCGGCTCAGAACTAATTTCATTTCTCTCAAATACTGGAACATGGGTTGTTTATTCAGGGAATACTACCGTTCAGAAAGATTCGAACCAAACAATGATTAAACAAATTAATAATGCACTCATAAAATGTTAAGAATGTACATATATATTTAATAAAAATGTTTCACAATTATTTTCTGCAACACTTATACAACGAAAACGAATGTAGCTTATTGGCAGATGATTCTGCAGTTGGCTACACAATAGCAATGATTTTACTAAAAGAACAATCTTGAAATCAATTTCCACAACGGCTAGAGTCAATTCTCTTTTGAGATCTTTGTAATCTTGAAAACTATGGAGATACTTTACAGACATATACACATTCCAATAGGTTGGGTTTTGCCATAAACATAAATACAGAAAAACAAACATTAGACTCACCCTGTTTAACAATTATTCACTGGGGTCGTTTTAAACGGCAATTAGATTGGAATTTATTATTATATCGTTTTCTCCCGCGTCAATCGGTTATTTTACTTTATTCGCCCGATATAGTAGTAATCGCTTAATACGGCTATGGCTTTTCTGAGAGATCGTGAACCATTGAAATTGCGGACTCCCGTTGTATTATCTCTGTTCTGGAAACGTTGACAAAAATAGACAATTTGTGGAAAACTATACTGTTCACTCGTGTTTTTACTAAGAGCTTCAATACTTGAGTTGAATTGGCTGAGTTTCTATGTTTTCTGAAGTTCACTACACTGGTTTGGAAACTCTCATTATTATTGTACGATACTGTAATTAGACTAACTTTTTAACCTAACTTTTGAGAATGACATGTTTCCAGTTCACTGTTGAACATCGAATTGCTCATTTTGCTCTCGAACTCGCGCTTTTATATTCCGTTATCGAATCACGTGATAATCTATCTCACGGCGACTAGTAATTTTAATTATCTTCAACCAAAATTAATGGCTGTTGTTTTGGTCATTGCACGCATTGATGATTAATGAGTTGTTTTGTTTCTGTCATAGATAAAAATATATAAAACATAATTTTATGCCTTTTCGAGGCAAAGTTATAGTTAATGGCTGTCATACTCGGTGAATTTATGGCGTTTTCTATGTACAATTACATTGAATTCGTTTTTATGATACTGATAACGCGATGTGAAATAAACAAGTGGCAATTAATAATATTGTTTACGCTCTTAGATGAGTTATTTATGAATCCGGTGTACAAGGGTTATTCTTGATAATTATTTTTAAATGCATTTCAATTTTTCTCCAATAACAACGTATGATTTAACGAGCGTATGCTTATCAGCTCTTTCAGTCAAACATGGTGAACCCTATTGAACCTTTTCTGGCCATCACGATATTGTTTTGAGAATATTACGCTGTTTTGCATGGAAGAAAGTTTCTCTGTAATTACGTGGCTTAACAATGTCTGAAGTTATATGTGCAGCTGACTCGACTACTGGTCCAGCGCAATCCCAGGAAGTTACACGAAATCCTCCGGCTAGTGCAACTATCCAGGACAATCATGTTAGTTCACCTTCGATGACTATAGAAGAGTTGATGAGGGAAATGCGAGAAAGGAGACGACAACAACCGACCATTATATGGGACGATAATTTGGAGCGATGGATGCCCAATGAAGAAGGAGATCTTCAAGTCAATATACCAGCAGAAGATTCAAACTATGACTCGGACGAAACAATATATCTGCAATCGGATGAAGAGGTTGACTAGGATGAATCCATAGATTTTTCATATCCATAGTATAAATAGAAATAAAATGAAATATTTTTTTCTTCATTGTGTTAGGAGATAATCCTCAACGAATTATATATATAATATATATATATATATATATATATATATATATATATATATATATATATATATATATATATATATATATATATATATAATATTCAATGTAATCATTTCATTTGAATTGTGTTGGTTGAATCAGTCACACCACACAGCTGAAGCACTATGAGCGAGTAGTGATAAATGAAAATAATAATGTAACCTACTATTTGGTAACTTGGACTTACGCTCATAAACATGCCAGAAAAATGTATTGGCAATATGTGGCAGCAGATCGAATGAGATTCCGAAGAAGAATAAATGAAGCTGCGAACATTATTGATCCACTATTGAATGCCATTCATAGACTGAAAATATTCCATCAAAGATTTTGTGATTGATAAATAAATGTATAGTATAAACTATAAAGCGTCATGTTTCATTTTCCCAAGTGAAATCGAATATTTTAGAAAATTATGATATATCATTGTGGTCCCATATATAATATATATATATATATATATATATATATATATATATATATAAATGTTTTGATTTCCAAATATATTTGAAAATTATTACTTGATAAAGTAGAGAGTGGCACCCCGTGCCCACCCACCCCATGGATGGTGACCCAACCTCGCACCATCCTTGTTTGTACCTACCCATGAGAATGTACACCCCAATATCTAGTTTACCCCTCACAAATGATCATCTAACTCGTCTAAGAATACGACGTCATTAACACAACCACAATTTTCATTGCAATCGTAGACGTTTTCATCAAAAATCCCAACCATTCGTCAGAAGACGAAGTGGATGAGTGATGAGTCTGAATCTGACTCATATGATTGATCAGAAGAACTCACTTCATTCATTGGAATGGAGCCAGCTGGCAACTCCAATAAACTTGGTTGTGGTGAATCACCACGTTCCAACATATTACTAGTGGAATCGGCAGCGGTTTTGGTTACTTCTGACATGATGTTCAGAAGTGAGGAAATGATCGACATGTGATTCTATTCATATCATTCAGAGGAGTGGAGGGGATATGTCAGGAGTGGAGGTAAAGCGCGAAGTAAGAATGTAGTCGATCATTCAAGTTTCAAATAGACTTATTTCCATCAGTAATTTAAGAATATTTTTTTGTAAATACTGAATGTGATTTCACTAGATATTATTATTTGTTTATTCTTAACTTCATGACATTATGTTCTCTGTTCCCAAGTGATATTGAATATTTGGAAAAAAAATATAAAAATTTGTCATATATCATTGTGTGCGCACCGATGTTTTTCAACTTTCATCATTCTGATGTATAGCTGTTGTATTATTAAATAACATTAATATTATTTTTTTTGGATGGACTAGGGGGTGGCCCCGCGCGCGCTCCCTCTATGGATGGCGCCCCAACCTCGCACCATCCTGTGTGTACCTACCCGTGAGAATGTAGAATGTACCCCAATATAAAAAGTCCACTCCTAATCGTCGATCATGATGACATCATCATCATCATCGTCTATCACGATGATACCGTCATCATCGTCTATCACGATGACATCATCATTCTCGTCGCCACTCACATCATCGTCCTCCGGCTGTTGCACTGCCGGCCGTCTGCATCCGGTTCTACGGAAATGCATGAGATCCCACCATGGATCCTGATAATTTCTTTCCCACTTCGCATCACTGACACAGTCGCAGTATTCATTGCAAACATATTCATTGTCTGACTCTGCCGAATCACTCATCGACCAGTCGTCATCCCTCCAAAATGTTCGTGCACTTGACGACGATGAGTCCGACTCATAACCTGCTACTGCTGGCGGTCCTCTGCTGGTCGAACTGACCTCTTCTCCTTGGATGGGGCCATCATCTGCTGACGGCTCCAACAAACTTGGTGGTGGTGAATCACCACGTTCCAACACATAACTACTGGAATCAGCAGCGGCTTTGGTAACGTCTGACATGATGATCAGATGTGGGGAAATGATCAACGTGTGATCCTATTTATATCATTCAGAGGAGTGGAGGGGATATGTCAGGAGTGGGATTGAAGTGCGTAGTAGGAATGTGGTCGATAATTTCGAGTTTCAAAAAGTCCAAGTCTCACTATTTAGTTAAGAATATTTTATGTGTAGACCAAATGACCAAATCACTAGATTTTATTTTTATTTCAACATTGATCTATTTGCTTTTCAGAAGAAAAAATTAATTCGGGCTCAGATTTTTTTTTTGTATTGAGACCAATTTCACCATATGCAGAAATGTTTATTGTTTGGAAGTAGAAAAATCATAGGACTGCTATTGGGAAATGTAATTTATTCAAAGAAAGTCAACATCAAAATAAATTTATATTTAAAAAAATATACAATAAATACAACTATCATTTATGATCCATTATTTCAAATGCCTCTGGACAACACCTCATCCAGGTCGTCGAGAATGTCATCACCTAGCCCCTCATCATCGGCAACCAAATGATCGTCTTCGTCTTCGTCATCCAATGCTCCCTCATCGTTGACGGCCCCCACTGCTGCTGCTGGTTCTGCCTCTGCTGCATCTGCTTCACCTGCAGCTTCTGCTTCTACTTCTTCTTCCATGAAGCCTGCTTCCTCTTGAATATTCAATTCTTCCATCATGTTGACAACTTCTTCAACGGCACGTTTGAAACACATTCTGATAATTCCAAACAAGATACAAGTTTTCGAATTGAGTCCTACCGTTGCAGGATTCAATTTATATGATTCTGGTCCCAATCCCACTCCAAGAAACTCACACATACCAAAACATGAAGATGAGTCGTAGGAATAACTTCCATACCCCACTCCTCAAGACATCCACTCGCCTAAGGCGTGTAAACATCACCCGTCCTGCATATTGCCAGCGCATGCGCTTAACATGGACTCCTCTTCCCAAGGAGTGGGGAAAAGGCATAAAACTACGAGTGCTGGATCGAAACAATCATTCCTTCGACACTGTTCGCTGGTATTAATCTAACATTTTTAGCTTTGTTTCAGATTTTCATCATGAAGAATTCCACCCCATGAGTATTGTAACGTAAATAAATTTAACTTGGTTTTACTAATTTATTTCACACTTAAATTGACAACTAATTTATATTACTGGCTACGCCACTGTATAGCTCGATGTTATCGACTCGCCGAAAAACTGCACTCCCTCTTGAGGGCGGCCTATTTATCTCCGATACAGCATTCTTGATGTTTCCAATTCTGGCGGTTGGTGCCCAGCATGTTCCAGTTATTTTCAATATCGACCGTTGTTATCTGCCGCGGCGTGACTGGATTGTTCTCGAATATCTCCGGGGATGACATCATCGCTGTCGATGACAACGCGTGAGGCGACAGGTCCGGCCTAGGTTTGTTACATTGCCCCCTTCTTAAAGACATTTTGTCCCGAAATGTCATCCTTGGAGTGTGACGATATCTGCATGACTCCCCAGAGTTGCACCGTGAAGTTCGATGGAAGTAACACTCCACGGTCTTCATGACTGGTCGTGGAAGAGGGTTACAGCAAACCAAAATCTTGACGCCGCTGGATCTGAATATCGCCTCCAGCATACTTCTTATGACTCTCCAGTCCAACCCATCAATACCACAGGACAATTTTGGAATCGCTAGATCCACCAGATTCTGGTCCACCATAGTGTCTCTTAGTTTGGTGAGACTCTTCCAGACATCTCCGTAGGACGGTTTATTTTGGGAATGCCTCTTGGTAACTAGGTAGTAGATGTTTCTCTGGCCTTTCTTCAACTGTAGCACCCCACCAACCTCTGGATTCTGCTCCCGCAGTGTTTGGAGTTGACCAAATTTCTTGGAAAACACTACGGCGATGCCCCTGGACATTTGAAGATCTTCTGCCACACAGTGCGCTAGAGCGTAGTCAGCAGGCACCTCGAAAAGGTCTCGTGACTCCTCTCTAGTAACCCCATGTAGAACTTTCTGCCCGTTTGAATGCAGGGACATAAACTTCTCGAACGTCATATCATCCTCCGGTGGCTTGAGGGTGCGAACTTGGTCATGGTTTCCAGCGTAAGGGGCCAACCTGTTGAAATGGACGACCCTTGGTTTTCCTCGGGGTGGCTTATGGATTCGGTACACAAGGTCGTTTATCCTTTTCACGATCTTATACGGGTCTTCCCACGAGTTCCGCAACTTTGGTGATAGTCCACGACGACGTTTGGGGTTGTACAGCCAAACCAGGTCATCAACCTTAAATCCTCCAGCGTCGGCCTTGATGTCATAGGTCTTCTTCATTTTATCGCTGGCACTCTGTATGTTCAACCGGACTCGTTCGTGGATGTCGTCCATTCTCTGCCGAAGTTTGCTGACGTAGTCCTCTCCCGCAGTGTCTTGTCCTGGCGGTATCCCAAACTTCAGGTCACAAGGCAGTCGCAGTTCTCGGCCCATTATAATACTAGCAGGAGTTTGACCGGTTGACTCGTGTACTGCGGATCGATAGGCCATCAGGAACAAATGAAGATACTGGTCCCAGTCTCTTTGATGGTCAGAGACAACCTTGGACAAGTGGCGGTTGATCGTTCTGTTCATCCGTTCCACTATTCCATCGTACTGCGGATGTGGGGCTGTGGTTCTTGTCTTGCGGATGTTCAGCAGTAAACATATTTCTTGGAACAGGTTGGATTCGAAATTTCTGCCTTGATCCGAGTGCAGCTCCATTGGAATACCAAATCGACATATCCACTCTTTCACCAAGACGTCGGCGACGGTGATGGCTTCCTGGTTGGGCAGGGCATAGGCTTCCGCCCACTTACTGAAGTAGTCCATTGCCACAAGGATGTATTTATTCCCGTGGTCGGATACGGGAAACGGGCCGGCGATGTCAATGGCGATTCTCTCAAACGGGCTGCCTACGTTGTACTGACGCATCGGGGCCTTGGGTCGTATTCGAGGTCCATTGCTAGCAGCGCATACAGCGCACTTTCTGCACCAGTCCTGGACGTCAGCTTGACAATTGGTCCAGTAAAACCGTTGCCTCACTTTCTGCAGGGTCTTCGTCACTCCCAAATGTCCTCCAGCGACTCCATCATGGATTTCCCGCAGCACTTGCTCTCTTCTCTTCCTGGGAACAATTATTTGGCGTCTCTCTTCCTCACCAATATCGGCCTCCAACACACGTTTCAGGATCCCATTGTCCAGAATAAGAGAGTTCCATTGTGCCCAATAGGACTTAACAGCCGGCGAGTAACCTGCGACTTCCTGCCATGATGGTCTTCGATTGCCCTTCTTCCAGCTGACGACTAAGCCAAGGTCGGGGTCTTTCTCTTGGTCTTTCTGGATCTTGCTGTCATTCCAGTTGTCATCCATTGCCGCGGTTCTACAAAGTGTTGCTACTTTCTCTTCTGCTCGTCGGCAATGTGAGCAATCATCTGGACATGGTCTTCGCGACAAGGCATCTGCATTCTTATGGCTAGTTCCGGCTCGATGTTCGATCTCGAAATCGAATTCTTGGAGTCTCTCGATCCAACGTGCTACTTGACCCTCAGGATTTTTGAACTGTAAGAGCCATTTGAGAGCTGCATGGTCAGTTCTCAACAGGAATCTTCTTCCATACACGTACTTGTAGAAGTGCTCCACTCCCTTTACAACAGCTAACAGCTCTCGCCTGGTGACACAGTAATTGCGCTCTGGTTTGCTAAGCGTCTTGCTGAAATAACCAATGACCTCCTCCTGTCCCTCCTGGATCTAAGATAGGACAGCTCCAAGTCCCACGTTGCTGGCGTCCGTATCCAAAATGAATTTCCCTTTGGGTAGGGGATAGCTCAGTATAGGTGCGTTGATCAAAGCTCCTTTCAGCTTCCTGAATGAATCTTGACATTCTTCGGACCACTGGAACTTTGTTTGGCCTTCCGTGAGCCTGGTCAGTGGTTTAGCGATGTTGGCGAATCCCAGCACATATCGACGATAGTATGTGAATAAACCAAGGAAGTTGGTGAATGTCTTTTGGGATGGGCCAATCCTTAACAGCTTTGATCTTCTGGTCATCCACTGCTACTCCTTCCCCAGAGACAACGTGGCCGAGGTATCGTACTTCTTTTTGGAACAGATGGCATTTCTTAGGGCTCAGCTTCAATCCGGAGTTCCTCAGTCGCAGGAATACTTCCTCCAAGTTTTTCACGTGGTCCTCGAACGATCTGCCGACCACAATTATGTCGTCGAGATACACTAGACACGTGTTCCACGAGAGTCCCTTCAGCACTGTCTCCATCAATCTTTCGAATGTGGCGGGAGCATTACAGAGCCCGAATGGCATAACGGTGAACTGCCACAATCCTGAGCCGATGGTAGAAGCAGTCTTTTCTCGATCTTCCTGAGCGAGTTCTACTTGCCAGTAACCACTCTTCAGATCAAGGGTCGAGAAAATCGTGGAACCAGCCAACGTGTCCAGGGTGTCATCTATTCTCGGGAGCGGGTAACTGTCCTTCTTCGTGACATTATTAAGTTGGCGATAGTCTACACAAAAGCGTGATGATCCATCCTTTTTCTTCACCAGTACGACTGGAGAGGACCAGGGACTGTCAGATGGTTCGATAACTCCTTCTTTACCCATATCGCTAACTATTTTGTCAGCCTCTTCCTTCTTGGCAAGAGGAAGTCTTCTTGCTGATTGCCGGATCGGTCGGGCACCCCCAGTATCAATCTTGTGCTGGACCACATTAGTTCGACCCCCTTTTCCTTGTCCGGTATCGAAGATGTCTTGGTACTTTTTGCCTAAATCTCTTAGTTTGGGCTGTTGAGCCGGTTTTATGTCTTTGGAAGAGATGGCAACTAATTTTTCTAGTTCTGTGGGCAAGTTGTTGGGTTGGCTAATCGTACCTCGTACGTCCCGGATCACAGATGAAACTGACGAGCAGTGCCCGGCACAAATTTTTCAGCACGTAACAGGGTTTTCCCTAGGGCAATCCCTCGTCCAATTTTCGCATTATGAAGTTTGGGCTCAAACATCACCACGTCTCCACTGCTCGCACTCCCGTCCAGGCGAGCCTCCAGAATGGTTTCAGCCCTCTCAGGTACGCTTACATCTTCAGCCAACAGCACACGGATCAACTCTTCACTTCTCCCATGAAGTACCAGCTCTTCTCCGTTGACACGTAGGACGCCGTCTTTGAAATCCAATTCAAACCCTCTGGAATTCATGATGTCCATTCCGATGATTGCATCGTCTTCGATGTCCGCTACAAGTGCCTGATGTTTCACTTTAGTGCTGCCCAAAATTATTTCAATCGGTAGCTCGCCATATACAGTAGCTGGCTCCCCTGTTGCTGTGCGTAGCTTCCAAGTTGTCGGTTCAATTCGTTCCGGTGTTCTGGCAAAGGAAGGTCCGAGAATTGTCCTAGTCGCACCTGTATCTAGCAGCATGGTGCAAGGCTCGTTATTGATGAGACCGTCTACGAAAACACCTCTGTTCTGTCGTAGCAGGATAGCGACATATGCGTTGTTAACCGGGGCTTGCTGGACACAGGCCGACGATTGCCCCTTCTCGTCGACCTTCTTTAGTTTTCCAGCATCTTATCTGTCTTTTCTCAGGGAACACTTCCTTAATCACTTTCCTTATGGCAGCTTCCAAATTAGCAGGCTCCTGTGAGTCTTCCTCAATCATTCGGACTTTACTCTGGTTTTTGCAAGATTGTTTCGCTGCCTCGAATTCCAAAGCGCGTGCCAGTGCGTCTACGAGATGTGTTGGACGGGCTAGTGTCAACGCTTGTCTGGTTTCTTGGTCACGGAGTCCATCCAGGAATGCTTGAACCGCTAGTCGCTCCATTACATTTTCTGGTGTGGCTGGATATGCGAGACGAACCAAGCGTGCAATGTCAGTTTCGAATTCTTGTAAGGATTCGCCCGATTTTTGGCAGCGATTTTTCAGCTGGGAGTGGTATACGTGTTCCAAATGGGCGTGGCCATATCGTAATTCTAGATGTTTAATCAGCTGATCATAATCCTCCTGTTCTTGGGCGGTGAGAGTTTGTAGAATATTTGTCGCTTCTCCACGTAATGCAAGTGTCAGTGCTACAGCTCCTTCCCCTGCATTCCATCCGTTTGCTTTGGCCGCTGCTTCAAACTGCCGGCGGTAATTTGCCCATGGAGTTTTTCCGTCGAACTGAGGCGGCTTCATGGAAAGCTTCCCTATTTCTGAAATGACCTTGACATCTTTTATACCATCTTGAACTTTATCCAAGTTCAAACTCAAGTCCAGCATTGCATTTTCGTTAACCATCTCTGTGGAGGGCGCACTATTAATTCGTTTTTCCAGCTTACTGATCGTTTCCTTTATTTTGTCCATTTCTGCCTCGACCCCATCTTTGATTTTATCTACCTCCGTGTTCATTTGCTCCCTAATTTTATCTGTCTCTGTCTCAACGGTTCCCATTCTTTCTTCTAGAAAATTAGCCACACCACACAATTCTTTTTTTAGACCTTCTGTGTTTTGCATTTTCTTCCAGGCTTCTTGAATTTTCTAGAAGCTTCTCTTCCAGATTTCTAGAATTTTCTTGAAGCTTCTCTTCCAGATTTCTAGAATTTTCTTCAAGCTTCTCTTCCAGATTTCTAGCATTTTCTTCCAAGCTTCTTGAATTTTCTAGAAGCTTCTCTTCCAGATTTCTAGAATTTTCTTGAAGCTTCTCTTCCAGATTTCTAGAATTTTTTTCAAGCTTCTCTTCCAGATTTCTAGCATTTTCTTCCAAAGTCCTCGAATTTTGTTGCAGTTCTTCTTTCACGGATTTAGTAGTTTCTTCGAGTTTATTCATTACCAAACTCAAATCACCTCCGGGAACTTCGAATAAAAATGTTTCGGGGTCCTCACCTTCTTGTATAAGTCCTTCTGCAAGTCTTTCCTGGAGTACTTGCTTTTTACCCGTTGTTTCTAGTTCCCTTTCCTCCAATTCCTGTTTCAATTCCACTACCTTCAAATCCGCAAGGCGCACTTTTCTTGAACACATTTTGTCTTTGACGAGGTATCAGTCTGTTTTACACGAAAAGTTTATCAGTTTGTTAAAAATTCACTTCGCGAATTCTTTTCCACGGGCCACCAGTCTATTGTCTGTTTCACGCGAACAGTGTATCAGTTTATATTCCCACGCACAATTGTCCACTTCGCGAAAACCGGGCCACTGTCTATTTTGGGCGTACAAAAAGGTCTATCAATTTATTTTTCTGACTATCCACTCCACGATCACTTGTTTATTTTCAAAATCTCGCTTCCGACACCAATTGTAACGTAAATAAATTTAACTTGGTTTTACTAATTTATTTCACACTTAAATTGACAACTAATTTATATTACTGGCTACGCCACTGTATAGCTCGATGTTATCGACTCGCCGAAAAACTGCACTCCCTCTTGAGGGCGGCCTATTTATATCCGATACAGCATTCTCGATGTTTCCAATTCTGGCGGTTGGTGCCCAGCATGTTCCAGTTATTTCCAATATCGACCGTTGTTATCTGCCGCGGCGTGACTGGATTGTTCTCGAATATCTCCGGGGATGACATCATCGCTGTCGATGGCAACGCGTGAGGCGACAGGTCCGGCCTAGGTTCGTTACATTATCATGACTTTGGCTCGCCCTGAAGGAGATGGCGATAAAAGTGATAGTCGTGAGGATGCTGGTGTGGCGGGACCATCCCAAAGAGAAGGTGAAGAACTTCAGGATGATGATAGATTATCACAATGATCTGAATTAAATAAGTCATGGCCAACTCTTTTGTCACCTATACCACCCCTGGACGGCGCAGGGCCGTCGAAGTTAAGCATGAAGCGCAGGTGTTCGGATTCCGATGACGAATTCACCACGAGACTTCCTTCGGTGAAGCAACTAACCAAAAGGCAGGCTCCAATAAAGGCAAAAGATTCCAAGAGAGGATCTGCCAAGTGTTCGGGACTGCAGAAGTTTAAGGATGGTGTAAGGAAATACAGCCACCAGTAACAGGTGGCAGCGAAATGTAGTACCCGACACAGCCATCGTGGTGGAATCCCTAGCACCGGTGGCGGCTAAACCGATCGATGGTAATTATCGTAGACCATCTGCTGCTTCATCTTAACCTATACCAACATCGTCCAAGGTCGGAGGTGAGAAAATAGTTGGAAAGTCGAATCCATCATCGTCTTCAATGGCAGATATTGTATTGTTCAATAGACGACAGTTGAAGGAGATGATGGATAAGGTTGGACGGGAGGTCGAACGTTCCATCTTATGACGAATTGAGGCAAGTAGAATTTCAACATGATGAACTCCTTCGACAGGCTTTCAAATTGGAAAAGCGAATGGAAGAATTGAAAGAATTTAATGCCAATCGTGAGTCTGAATATCAGGAAAATTTATTAATTTTTAAATTTCATGAGGGTTTATATAAGGAGCATTGTGATAAATATCCTAAATAATGTCTAATAATGTTGAGTTGATTATTTTGAATAGTGTTGATTTTCCTAGACTTCATAAAGCAGATTGGAGTGTACATTTGAATTATTGGTTGGTCACACGGGATGATGCGTGAGTGGGGCGCCATCTTCTGCTCCATGAAGTCTTTTTATTATCATATTTGGAAAAATATACTAATATCACTGATATTTTTTCTTACAGATCATTAGCTACAAATATTGTTGGTATTCAGATGGTAAGATAGTTGACTTGTAATTTATTTTCTATAGCATTTTTCTATCTGGTCTGACGAATATCGATCAATGGTCTGAAAGTTGTCACTCAAAGTTTGAGTGTATTCCATGAAATTCTAATAAAACACACAATTGAACATCTTTTTCAATTTTATTTCTTTCAAATAACACACAAGAAAAGAGTTCTTTAATTACATCATATAGTTTTACATATACTGAGGATCTTCAATTACATGTTGGGTGTGTGTCCAGCCGTTGGGAGCGGTCAGTAATAGTCGATCAGATATCCTTCGATTTGGTAGGAAGAAGTTTCTCTGGTCTATAATCTCTGTTTTGAGAGATTCACACCGTGATGGTCTCCATATGGACGGTGCATCCATGAGTGGATGAATTTTTCTTCTCCAACTCTTCAATTCTTTTACATAGATCCTCATATTTTCCATCGAAAGTGGTCTGGAGATGGATAATTTTGTTTTGCAGTAACTTCAACACATCTTCAGATATTTCTTTAAACAATGATCGCATGGTAGTATTTGTGGCTTCAAGAATTTCCTGCTTAACCACATTTAGTTTTTCTTCAAAACGATGTGACACTCGTGGTGGTAGTGATGCATTAGTGCATTTCCTTTTGCGACCAAATTTGTCTATAACATTGCTCATCCTTCCACTAACATGAATAAATTCACACTGATCATTGTGACAAAGATCTAAAGATATAAAGCCTCTATCCGGACGAATATAAATCAGTCCTTTGAGGAAAAACGTTTCCAATTTCATTGAGGGATCATTCAAAATGAATGATGTATATGCTCACCCAGAATTCATTAACATATATGAAATATCAGACATATATGAAATTCTGATATAAAAGTCATCTCAGATATATAGAAATGAATCAACGTACCCTCAATCTAGCGGTTGAAGAAAAATTCAATCCACGATCGCGGAAATCTCTGGATTAACTTTCATCCCGATCCGCGAATCGATCCGCGAACTAATTTAATCCGCGGCCGCAAATTAATTTAATTCGGGGTTCAAAAAATTTTTTGCTACCGCGAAGCGGTGTATCCGCGAAGCGGACTTCTTACCGCGAAGCGGATTTTCTACCGCGAAGCGGACTTTTCTACCGCGAAGCGGTGTATTTGCGAAGCAAACATCTTGACGTGAAGCGGTCAATGTCCATACTTTATTCACGGCCGCGATCCGCGGTTTCAATTTCAACCCAACCGCGATTCGATCCAACGGACTAATTTAATCTGCGGCAGCGAATTAATTTAATTCGCTGGTTGATTTTTTTTTGCATCCGCGGAGCGATAATTGCACAAACTTCTGATTCGCGGACGCAGATTGAAGATTAAATTATTTTGAGGATTCACTACTTCTATTCAAAATAAAACACAATAGTATGTGTCAATACTTTTATTTTCTCATTACTAATGTCAATACTATATATATTAAGTATTTCAACAACCCAACTATGCATTTTCCAGTTAATTTGAGTATTGCGAATGATATATTGTTATTTCTGACTCAATAATGCGATTAAATAATCCAATCTACTTTCGGAATTCATGCCATATTCTTCAGAAAAAGATATAACTATGTTATTACATATACGAATAGTTTCATTGGGATCGCACTGATAGAACTCAATGTCATTGTGACCCCAAGGGAGGGTTTGTGTTGTATTGGGAATTATGAATCTTTTAGCATCATCATATGATAGTGCTACTTTATTTCTCGATTCCGTATACATATCATGTGAGATGCTTCTGAAAGAGTTCATCTTCCTAAAAATTTTACCACCATTCTCAACTATTTTCTTGTAATCCTCCAATGTCAATTGATTCTTTATGACAGATCTCTTCACCCCTTTGGCTCTCTTTACTTCTGTTGCAAGATATTGTACATAGTATGCTGTAGCACCTGTACCATGAAAACTAATTATTGGATCATTGGGAAACTCATCTTCGAAATTACCCAAGACTGAATTTGTTACAGGTATGCCAAATTTATTATGTTTAATGTAATTAGATGTGTCAAATCTATTTATATTGGTGCTGATGAACTCATAAAAGTTGTCGGTATTTACTTTTGAAATTAGAGAATCTGTGTCAGTGTAGAGCAGAGAAGCATCCTGACCGAATTCTTTCTTTATACATCCATAGTAAAAATCATACATTACAGTCTTGGATAATTCCAAAACACAGAATCTCAAATACAGTGGTTTGTTGTAAAACACTTTCACTTCACCCATTTGAATCGCAACGAAATCTTCATTGAAAATTGTGCAACTTTTGAAGTTTGGTCGTGCAATCAGAGCGCCTGCTCCCATACTTCTGTGATCATTCTGCCAACGTGTAACAAGCCTCACATCGATCCTATTGTCAACGTTTTCCATCGTTTTGCCATAAACTGCATTGTTCATCAACTTATAGAAATCTTTCTCAGACTTATTATTAGATCTATTACGCATTTGAGTGTTGAGATCGATGTTAGGCTTCATCCAACATGACTGCTTGAATCTTAGGATTCTATGAGTATGCATAACAATCAAACCATCATTGACGGCCTGTTTCAAGTTTTTATAATGAACCACATACTTTCGCTTATCATTCAAATTTGGAATCAATTCTGGAATCTTGCTTTTGGAATTTGGTGGCACTATACTTTCTACCAAAAAAGGGAGGTCTGAATGTTTTTCGTGCAATTCTTGAGGATAATGTATGTAAACATATCCATATGGATCATTGTCTGTCACAGCCATAATGTCAAAATTTGTGACTTCTTCTCGAGTTAGCCAAGTGAAATCAGATGTAGGTAATGGTTGTGACATACTATGTCCATATAAATTTGTAGCATCCAAATATGAAATGAATGATGATTGCTCATTGGGATCGGAATCAGGCAGAAACTTATTATTTGCTATATGCTTCCTATCGCTACATTGACTAAAACCTCCACGGATGCCTTTTTTGAAGAAAATTATCATATCAATGTCAGTTAGCAGTTCAAGTTCAATATTTGTATATTTCAACATTGCATCCCAAGATAATCCAGGTGCAGTATAATATTGAGCTGGATCCAACTTATATGTATCTAAACAAATCCTCCAAAATTCTCGAAAATATCACACAGTAGTAGGACATTAGATTTTTAATCTAAATCCGAATATTCTCCAAGACTCTTACATTCAAATAGTTCCCAAACACGTTCGGCTCTCATATAATCTTTCTCTGATACATGTTCTCCATTCAAATTGTCATGAAACTGATTTTTTGTCGGTAAATTAGGATGATCCAATTTATTGATGTTGTCCACAGAACTATATGGGAAAACACCTTTCTGCCTCATTGAATTGAATTTTTCTTTATCGGGAAAACATTTTAACATCTCTACACATTGCTTATCACTCAAATTTGCACCCAACTTTTCCAATGAACTTGACATGAAATTTAAGCTATCAGTGAATCTCATTTTCAAAAAAAAATCTCTTAATTTTTCCTTCTTTACTTTGATAGCTATGTGTGTAGAGATGTTTTGTAAACGAAATGTATTTTTCCTCAGTTTGCGGAATAACATCAACCTTATCCTTTTCCTCATACAATTCTTCAATGAACATATAGCCATCATAACCACTCATATTATGGCATATAATGGGGATGAAATTTGGTATTTTGAAATTCAAACTACAGGCAGAGTGCGCTGCTGGATATCTTTTTCTTTCCGTGAGATGGCAGTGGTCTCTGACTCTAACATCCCCTTCTGTGGAAGGTTTTTCACATATACCACAAGTGGTGGCATTATGAAATTCCCTTTCCTCTTCTGGGGTTTGTTTAGTCATTGGTTTGACATACCTCAAATGATTATTATATATATATATATATTTCTTGAATCTTCTTCTATTCGCATTGTGGAAACCTTTGCCGCATCAGCACCTCTGAAACGAATTTTGTTAATCTATCATCAAAGGAACATTTTATCAGATAAGCAAATGAGTAAGCTTCGTGTTGGAAGGTTCTATTCGTGTACGCGAGTTCGGGATACGGTTCGGTGGTTTGTATAGGCTTCAGAATCGATTCAAAATCTGCATATACTACAAAAGGTACATTCATTTGTCTTTCGAAATTTTCAAACATTAATGTATTACCGGCAACCATTTTCCCAAATTTATTTATTCTGAAATCAGTTTGCGGTACTGTTGTACATACATGATTACAATCGTGCATTTGGTGTCGCAACAGTAATCGCTCATTCGAAAAGTACAATAAACATCCATCACAGAAATAATTTTTTTTTCATGAGCTGAAATTTGACTTGACACCAATCTTGAAAGATCTTTTATCCAACAATAATGACTATTTTCCACCTCATCTGTGATGAGCAATGAATTGACATGTCTTCTGAGTTTTCTCTGAGAGTATCGCAAGGGCCCAATCACCTCATATTTGACTCTCTTATTCTCAATCTTAGATTCCAAACCATGAACATTGACTGAAATATCATTCAAATACTCAAACATTTTTATATTGCGTAGTTTTACTGGAAAATCCATACTTGTTACATTCAAGACAGTCTCATGATTTGGATAGGATAACACCTCCGATATATTATTATTAGTGGGGAATAATGCAGATGTCACGGCCCATGCAAAGCAGCATTGGTCTTCATTTTTTATGTTGACAACACCCTTTCTTCTCTCAATGAATTCGGGAAGTTTCATGTATGATGATCCGCCAAGTGGACTGAATTTGTTAATGTTCACCTCAAGGAACATAATTTTCTCGCAACCCATTCTGAAAAATTACTTTCATTAAACCTTTCATCATTTGCAACAATTATAACTACAAACCTGAATCACGCCCTCAAATTCCGTACTTTGGGCAATTATAATGTCACGAAACGCATCGAATAATCAATTCAAATCAGTTGATCGATATGCTATACGATTGGGAGAATTGAACGATTTTATGTCTGTCAATTCCTGAGTTTGAATGATATAACTTCCAAACACCTCCATGTTGACCTAGATGGAGTTGTGCAATTTGATGTTTTTTTCCAAAAGCTCGAATACTTTATGCTTCATATCATCGAAAAAAGGTGTGTACTCAGTATACATATTCTCACTAGATACTCTGTAGCTAGAAATGCGACATTTGAATGCATTTTTAATGAGGTGTACACCACCACCCAAGTGAACACATGAATTCGTCCTATGTGCGAGTGTGCTATTGTGAGAATTGACTTGACCATATGGGATCATCACATTACAACAATTACATGTATATATTGGTTCAGGTAGTGAGTCATCGCCATTGTTCAATTCAACTCGTTTCACCGAAGGACCTCCCTGACAAGTTTCCCGTTGATGCCGACGTAGATTATCACTACGAGTGAAATCGTTACCACAATCACACGAATACATTTCACCAACTTGTTTTCAATAGCTCGCTGGAGGAGACACTGATTCGAAATACTCTTCTCCTGGAATATTTCAATGAAATATCCCCACCCTACAAAAGTCCGATGCGATGCGCAATCTGTATGGATTTTGAGGAGATTCTCTTGACACTCAGCGCACTCATCAATACTCGCAGTTCACTCTTAGCCCTCTCACAGGACAAATGCCCTCCTCGCTTGGAGAGTGCAAGGATTCATGAAGGTCATGACTACACAGAATTTGTATGCCTACACCACAGCTTCAGTCAAGGTCAACCAGAAATCAAGATCAAATCTTGAGGTTGCTGAAACAATCCCAACATTAAAACTCAAGGTCGAATCTCAAATTCAAAACTTAATGTTATCAATCTCAAGGTCAAACTCAAGGTCAAAACTGTAGCCGAATCTCAAATTCGACCAAACCCAATGTCAAAACTCAATGACAAATCTCATAGTCAAATCTCAAGGTCAAACACACACCACATTGCACACCTGCAACCATTCAAGGTCACACGTGACGTCATAGTAGTGGAGAGAGAGTCAGAACCGGCTTAAATCTCCTACTTGTAATAAATGGACATTGAATTTATCAAGTATATTTTAATAAATACGGGTCCAGTTTCATTACTCAATCCATATTAATTAAGTATGCTAGTAACAATATATTCATTGGTATTTTTATGTATCTCGTGGTTTATATTGGTTCATATTCATGTACATGGATTGTAGAAAAAAAATATAGCCTTTAAATTGATATTTAAAGGTCGCTCGAAAACGTCTGATCTATAGTACTGCCCATGATTCAGAATTCTTGAGCGCCTTTAAAAATTCATATTTTGAGCTAAAATTTTCAGCATGTCGTTTTTTTTATATGTACAAACACTTGCCGCCATGAGAGACATAAAATACAAAAAAAAATTTTCCAATTTTTTTTTTTAAAAATTTTTTAAAAAAAAAAAACAAAAAAAAACGATTTTCTACCAATTTTTTTATTTTAAAAATTCTGTGGGGCACCCTAATATATATATATATATATATATATATATATATATATATATATATATATATACTCAACGCCCAGGCCAAACCACTGGACCTAAAGAGCTGAACTGTTGACAGCGTATTGCTATAAGACATAGATGACCAAAAAGAAGGGTTTCTTAATATTGCATCCCTAGAGGAGTAAAAATGGGGGTGATAAGAAGGGTAAAAGTTTGTATGGAAGAACCATTACTTTTGGAGTTGGTATTTGAACTATTCTTCGCAATAAAATAAGACTTTTTGAGAATTCAACCCTAAAGTGGTTAAAATTTTGTATAGGAGTATCATTAGTTTTGAAGTTGGGGTCATAAAAATTGGTATTTTGGCTCTCTATTACATATTGAGAAATCGTGTTTAACACAATTTGAAAATTCCGTCTGTAAAAGTGTGAAAAGGGGTTGGCGAATTTGTTATAGTCGTCACAGATAATTAGTGAAAAATAATGGGATAACGGAAAACAGGTTAACAGGATAACGGGATAAGGGTGTTATGGGAATCGGGGTAACGGGAAAGGTAATAACGGAAAACGGAATGATAGGCATAAGCTAGATGGAACAACACAAAGAAAAACATAGGAAAAATACGGATTCTACGCGGACGAAGTCGCGAGTAGAGCTAGTATATATGTATATATGCAAATAGATATATATATATAAATATATATATATATATATAGGAAAAAAAATTGTGGTATATCAGACATATAGGAAAAAACTATCTCCGAGCAGAAATCGAACCTGTTACCCCTAGATTGCTAGTCTGTGCTTTAACCAACTAAGCCATTCGGAAACACATGTTCCAACTATATTTTGAGATACCGCTTTTTCCCAGAATTTGATGTTAGTTGTTAGGCTGGGTTACGAAGGTAGAAAGGATCTCGAATTCGAAGATAGTTTTTTTCTGGAATTTGAAAATTTGTCTGATATGCCACAATGTTCCTCTACTTATTTATTCACAGACGCTATTTTCCCTACGCACTTACATATGTATATATATATATATATATATATATACTTATATATATATGTTATATATATATATATATATATATATATATATATATATATATATATATATATATATATATATATATATATATATATATATAGGGGGTTTTTTATTTTACGCTTTTTTAAAAAAAAACTTTATTTTTATTAATTACAACTAATCCGCTTATGAATAACTGGGGTGAATATTTATACAATACAATATGTATCGGGTGCTGATTTTCATGGCGTCTTCATCTAGGGCACCTTGAGATGTTTGACTGGTTTTTCCCGTCGAACTGCGTAAAAAATATACGGTAGAAGATGATGAAATTGTGCAATCTTGGAACAATGGGACCATTCAGGTTCTGATAAACAACTTCCCCCAGAAAGAAAATGGATGGGCAACTTTCATGGCATATGATTTTGAGGTTGGATTCAATTGTTTGTTCCTCTTCAATGGGTT
>JAFIRS010005891.1:0-47054 GCA_018342105.1 Gonioctena quinquepunctata | reverse complement strand
AACCACCCCACCCTCTCACCGCCATCTTTTTCACAAACCCCTCCCACAACGAACCGCCCATGACCGCCACCATCATCCCTACCCCCACCCGAAAACCACCCCCTCAACCGCTCGCCAAAACCCACCCCAAAATAGGGGTTGCGCTCGTAGTGACATAGCCCTTCTACTAAAGTCCCGACTCCCGGAACTCTATGTCAATGATTTATAATTTTAGTTCAACGTTGAAAATAGGGCTACGCGCGGGCGTTACGACAGGAGTACAGCACCTCTCGTTAGAGCAATGCACATAAAATATTTTTAAATACTATTAAATATGAATTTAAAAATTCAAAAAAATTATAGTATCAGCTGAACACATTGGAATTTCTTTGGAAAACTATTTTTCATTGAATTTAGGTAATGTGAGGCTATTGTTAATCAAGTAGTTTTTTTGGAACCGCCGATTCTATTAAAAACCGAACAATTGTTTACAAAATGACTCCATAATTTTTTTGCTTCCAGGAGCACATTTTGCTTGTGAACTGAATATTATCACGATATAAAATAGTTTAAAAATTGATTATTTTGTTAATTAAAATTTATAAAGTTACAAAATATGAGAAATCGAGTAAATATTGTCAATTTTTTTTATTGATATATTATATGATTATTAGTTTTATGTCTGACGAAGGCATTTCACAACGTTTAAAAAAATAAAATTACGCTATTTGTTATAAAGAAATGGATAAGTTGAATATTTTCCAAAAATATGTTTTCTGCATATGTCGCTAAGAGTTTATCATGATCAAAAAAATATATTTTTTTTTTATTATTTGTAATATTTTTTTGAATTTTTTTACTGTTTAAATAATATATTGGCGATTTTTTCTCCAAAATTCATAATTACCTATTCTCTACCTAATAAAAAATATTTTATTCTGTTGTAATTAAAGTACGTGTTTATTTAGTTAACAATTAGTTATAAATAAACTTTGATTGGCATTATTATTACTGTTGATTTATTTTTTTCTAGAAAATTCTATAGTTTTTTTTTACACTCGTATATGGTTGTTTTTTTTATTTTGTGTACCATATAAAAAAAATATAATGACAATCAAAGTTTGTTTAAAACTAATTGTTAGCAGAATAAACAATTACATCATTAATGAAAAAAAAATCTTAGTAGGTAGAGAACAACCAATTATGAATTTTAAAGAAAAAAATTCTCAATGAATTATTTAAATAATAAAAAATAAACTATCATAAACAATTAATATTTTTTTGAGAAATAATACTGTTTTTTAAATCATAATAAACTCTTAGCAACCTAATGCAAAAAATAATTTTTGAAAAGTATTCAATTTATCCATTTGTTTATAAATATTTTATAAACGTTGTGAAATTTCTTTTTAATAATCATATAAAATAACACTGGAATTATTTTTTTTACAATATTTACTCGATTTCTCATATTTTGTGAACTTTAGAAATTTACTATGAACAAAATTATCAATTTTTAAACAATTTTATAGAGTGATATTATGGAGTACACATGTAAAATGTGCTCCAGGAAGCAAAAAAATTGTGGAGTCATACTGTAAACAATTATTCGGTTTTTTAATTAAATCGGCGTTTTAAAAAAAACTACTTAATTAACAATAGCCTCACATTAACAAAATTCAATAAAAACAATTTTTCCCATTATAATTTTATTAAAATTAATTTGAAGTTCTAAATTCATATTTAATAGTTTAAAAAAAATATTCGTGCAATCGCACGCTAAATGAGTATTTCGCGTTCTCAACACAGTAAGCGAAATTCAATTTAGCGGCCGTTCCCATAGCAACGGCCGCCAAACCAAACGTCACTTCCAAATTTGACATATCTAAAATACGACAATGACAAGGATTATTTTACATTCTGTTTGTCACGCCAATTTTTAAACTCGCTGTAACATTTTACGTACTGCCGTTTAGAATTTCCAGGTATTGAAACGGAAAGCGCCAAGTTTACAATACTAATTAGCTCTGGAGGAGTGCAAGATACTGAATTATCAGTATCAGACATATTTTCGTTTTGTCAAGAACTGCCAAAATGGTTTGTATATATTCAACCAAATCATTTCCATAGCAACGCTGTGACTTTGTTAACTGAATTGAACTGCTGTTGATTTTAAAGTAATAATATATTTATTTGCAATTATCTAGTTTAATAATTTTGACGATTGCACGAAAAATGGTGTGTATGCCATGACCGCGAAACTTTTCAGCGACCACAAGATTATCCTGCCTCGGCCGCAAGCGGCCTCGGCGATAACTTTCCTTTCGGTCGCCAAAATAGTTATTTGTATGCCAAGGCCGCGAAATACCTTTTTCGGCAACCGTCCGGGATGTACCCACTTCCCGACGCTTTTTCTTTGAGAAAGTAGCATTTTCCGGCATAGTCCGGGAAGTACGTACTTCCCGGACTAGGCCGGGAAGAATCACGTCGTTGTTGTCATTGTTAATATGAAAATCTTGGTAGGTATGGTTTTGATAAATGCAGTTGATCATTACCATAGCAACGAATTAACTGCTGACAGTTCATATGAAATTAGTTGTCAAAAGTTTGTTTTTTGATCGCAATTCGCAATAAAATATGGAAAGCAGCAGCGATAGTGACTTTGAAAATGTGCCTTGGGAAATTTCTTGCTGCTACAGCACAATTATTGCCTGAAAAATCAGAATCCAGGTACGAAAACGTTTATGATTTGTTCACGAAATGGGTGGATATGAAGCAATGCAAAACTATTACAGAGGATGTAATTTTGGCTTATTTGGCGCAAAAATCTGAAACTGTCAAATCCTCTACGGAGCATGTACTCTATGTTGAAAAGTACCATTTTAGTGAAGAAAAATGTAAACATAGCCACTTTCCCAAAGGTTATCGCATTTCTTAAAAGGAAGAATATTGGTAAAAGCCAAGAAATCAGAAGTTTTCAGCAGTGAGCAGATCAACAAATTCATTAGGGAAGCGGATAATGAAACATATCTAATGCTGAAGGTAATTTTAACAAAATATTACGATTGTAGGATATAAAAGTATCAACTTAATTTTCAGGTAGCAACAATTATTGGGTTAGCCGGTGCGTGTAGACGAGAAGAACTAACAAAAATGTCAATTGATCTAATAAACGGCAAGGAAGACATGTTGCTTGTGAAAATACCGGATTCCAAAACACATATTTAGAGAACTTTTGTTGTAATTGGGCAAGAAAACCTGCTGTTTTATAGGCAATATTTATTTTTACGGCCATCCCATTCGTGAATTACAAAAAAGGAAAATGTTCGATTCAGCCTGTTGGTATCCACAGTTTTGGGAGTCTCGGAATAAAAATCGCAGAATTATCACATTTACCCAATCCTAAAAATTACACAGGCCATAGCACTCGTCGAACTTCGGCGACGTTATTTGCTGATAATGGTGGAAACATCACAAATTTGAAGAGACACGGTGGCTGGAAGTCTACCAATGTGGCTGAAGGATATATAAATAATTCACTTACAAACAAAATTAAAATTGCCAAGACCATTCAAAAATCATCAGATGAAAACAATCAATGTGAAACGGAAACTTTGCCTTCTTGTTTTGGCTTCAACAAAAGGAATTTAAATATACCAAGCATTTCAAACAAATTGAATCCCTTCAATATTAGCAATTGCTCGAATTTTAATATAAATATTAATATAAATAAGAATTAGAATGTTTCTGTTAATATGTAGTATTTTCTGTTCTGTTCTGTTTAATTCAAATAAGAATCGAAATGTATAATAAAGAAATGAAGAAATATGTCGTCCCATTGATTTGTTATTCTACAAGGTTGCCGAAAAAATATTGTACGCAACACGCCCGAAAATAGTTTTTTTGGACTCACAGACTACCAGGACTCGCCTACGGCTCGTCCTAGAATTTTGTCTATTCGTCCAAAAAAAACCTATTTTCCGGACTTGTTACGTAAATTACTATTTTAGCGTACCGAAAGAAAAGTTATCTTGAGGTAGCTGAAAAGTTTCGCGGCCATGGCATACACACTATTTTTCGTGCAATCGTCAAAATTATTAAACTCGAAATAAATATATTATTGCTTTAAAATCGACAGCAGTTCAATTTAGTTAACAAAGTCACAGCGTTGCTATGGAAATGATATAGTTGAATATATACAAACAATTTTGGCAGTTCTTGATACTGATAGTGATATTTTAGTATCTTGCACTCCTCCAGAACTAAAAAGTATTGTAAACTTGGCGCTTTCCGTTTTAATACCTGAAAATTATAATCGGCAGTACGTAACATGTTACAGCGAGTTCAAAGATTGGTGTGACAAACATAATGTAAAATAATCCTTGTCATTGTCGTATTTTAGAAATGTCAAATTTGGAAATGACGTTTGGTTTGGCGGCCGTTGCTATGGATAACGGACGCGAAATTAAATTTTGCGGACTGTGTTGAGAACGCAAAATACTCATTTCGCGTGCGATTGCACGAAAAGGTATTTCGCGGCCTTGACATACAAATAACTATTATGTGCATTGGCTCTCTCGAGAGGTGCGGTACTCTTGCAGTAACGCCCGCGCGAGCCCTATTTTCCACGTTGAATTAAAATTATAAATAATTGAGATAGAATTCCGGGAGTACAGACTTTTTCATGGGAAATTTACTCCTCTTCAAGTCACTGTTTTTTATTTTCTCTATCATCAATAGTTTTCGAGATCTTTCCAAAAAACTAAGGTCTTTTTATTTTTTTTTGTTGTTTGTTAAAAAAAATTGCAAATTTTCGTCGGCGGAAAAAATCGAAAAATACATCATTCTCAGAATGACATCCCGAATCGAATGAGTCATCGCTCATATTTTTAGTAGGCGTGGAACGATTTTTCACAGAAAATTCACTTATTGACTTGACTACTTAATTGCTAATTCGAATTTACTGTAGAAGAGTTTTTTCGATTTTTAACTGATATCTTTTACAATAGGAGAAGTAGAAAAGGCAAAGGTCCCACCATGTATTGTCAACTTGGTAGTATTATATTTAATTTCCTTTCAGGCTTCCGTCGTGGGCGTTGTCTATTTAGCGGGATACATGCAATGGTCTGTAGCGTGGTTTATCGGACCTGTAGTTCTTTCTGTTATGAGAGATCAATGGAAAAAATCTAGTGATAGAAGAAGGGCAATGGCGAAATTGACTGCCGTTGCTAGTGAGAAAGAGGTCGTGTTGGCAAGGCTGAATGATCTACCAGCATGGGTAAGTATATTTTTAAGCTACTTCAAAGGCCTTATATTTTATTTATGACTTATGAAAAACTGACTCGGCCGTTTCGGAACAATCAATTAAAAATCATCCAGTATTCAATAACTATTTAATAACTATTTTCTAACACAAACCAAAATTCTCTAACTCAGCTGATTAATGGAAAAATGGTATTGTGCTAGCCTAACTCTCCAGCTGGTCCAGCCGTTTCATAACTTGTTATCCAGAATAGTTAGGAAGATGATTCAAATGCTCAAATTTCTAACTTTTTCATAACTCCCAGATATGACAAATTCGAATTCAAACGAAATTGAAAGTTTAATACATCAAAATTTGTTTTCGTGACTGTACTATTTATTAACTCCACCACAGTCACTCAAAATGAACGAATAATGTTTTACGTTTTTCGGAAATAGTAGAGTTGATATGGAAAATTTGTTGAATAAAAATTATAACAACCAGAAACGACAAATTATGACCAAAAAAATCGTTTTCTCGCCTATTATTTGATTACAGCACAATCACTCAAAATGAACGGAGAATGCTTTGTTGTTCATCATTGTCCAGACATATTAAAGTTGTGCTGAGAAATATATCGAATAGAAACTATAACATACCAAGAAACTGCAGATTAATAAATTAACATTCGTTTTCGTGACTACTATTTAATAACTTCAGCACAATCACTCAAAATAAACGGAGAATGCTTTGTTGTTTATCATTGTTTAAAAATAGTAAAGTTGTGCTAAGATTTTTTCTTATTTACACTACTCAACAGATTACATCCAATTACAGAGTAGAGGTAACAAGCGTATATACAGAAGTAATATTGTTCTAATAACTAAGACAAAAATATAAATAATATGTATATACATACGGAATAGTGGGAGTCATGAAAAAGTCAGCTTTTTTATGGATGCCACATTGGAGGAGAATATATCTATACGATGGGATACATGCACGTTATGTACCTCGCACAGGGTATGTAGTGGTGAAAATTTCAATACATTTATCGGGGGATGGGTAGATGGAATAAAATATTTTGTCTAATTGTGAGGCATGTGGAATTCGATCATACGAAGAATACTTGTACAATCAGTATGCCCATAGAGTATGCTCCACAGAAATATTTGTTTTGCAATCAACCTGCGATTTTCTAGTGTGCTGATATGAAAGCTCCGAGTGAGCTCGGTCTGAAGATATCCAATGTGGGGATAAGCCCCATCTTCTTTAAAGGCAAGAAATTTCAGAAAGCGCCTTTGCACTCGCTCCAATGTGTCTATATAAGTACAGTGATACGGAGCCCAACCCACACATGCATACTCTAGCTTTGACCTTACATAGAAGAAAAATAGGAGTTTATATGTGCTAATGTCTTTGAAGGAAGATGAATTTCGAATGAAAAACCTAAGACCTTGAATGATTCCCTCGTGATTCTTTGGACATGATTCATTAAAGACAGTTTCTGGTCAAACGTAACGCCAAGGTCACGTATGGTAGAGGTGCTCGGCAAATTGGTGTTATCAATAATGTAGTCGGAATGTAAAATAGTGCATTTTTCATTAGTATTCAGCAGAAGGCCATTAGATGAACACCAGTCATAAATTTTTACCAGGTCTTCTTTTTGAGAAAGGCAGTCATTATGTTCTGTGATTCTAAAGAATATTTTCAGATCATATGCGTATATTAGGCAATCAGAGTTAATATTAGATATGATATCATTGACGAATATGTTGAAAAATTAAGGTCCCAACACGGATCCCTGAGGGACTCCAGAAGTGGGTGAGAACTCAACGGACTACAGTCGACAAACTGTGAAGTTGAAAAATCAAACAAGTCAAGTGAGAATTGAGAATTGTGTTATTTACTGAGGAGAAGTACGTGATCAAGTTTGTCAAAAGCCTTAGAGAAGTCCGTATAGATAACATCCACCTGAGCATCCTCATTAAATGCATTACTTACATACTGTGTTAGGCAAAATAAGATCGTTGCGGTAGATCTTCCTCGCATGAAACCATGTTGGGATTCTGTGATTTGGTTTTTCACATGATAGAAAATGGGTTAGTAGATCGCTATTTCGAAAACTTTCGAGAAATTATTTATTATTGTAATGGGTCTATAATTCTCAATATTACATTTAGCCCCATTTTTATATATTGGCCACAAATTTTGATTGATTTTTAATAGTGCACAGTGAAAGGTTAAGCCGGCGTCTCACAGCGCGATACTTGACGAGCTCGGTTTGGGGATTGTCGAGTCTCGCGTCGTAAGAACGGTCGACTCGCGTAGGATCGAGACTTGTCAAACGTAAGCTCGAGGTGGCTCTACCGTTCTCATGAAATGTCGGTAAATTCCCAATCATCAATGGCGCGAGGCGGTTTGTCCACAGTGTCGGCTACGACGGGAGCTCGGTCTCTTCGGAGTGAAAGTTTGGTGGTGGCACAGCATAGTTGAGTGTTGTTTTTATTATTGTTCATTGAATGGAATGGAATTCAGAAGCAATTATTGAATTCGCAGATTTATATGAAGGAGAAAAAATATGTATATAAAAATACGCTGCTGCACATGCTATCCTCTTATCAGAACTATCCATAACTACTGCACTGGACAATGTATCTCTTCCTAGGCTCGTCTACCAACTTCTAGCCACTGATAAGACGACGAGTCGATGAAATTATACACGCCGTGAGACCGATCAGGCTCGAGACTGCACAAACATCACTCCTGTGCACCGAGCATAATCCCCCAATAGTCCAGTCATCTTAGTCAAAATTAGGTAAAATTCTCGGAATTTGAGATACCCAGCTGAATATTTGTATAAACTTGTATTTTGGCATTCTTAAAGTTATCTCAAAACCTACATATGGTAGGGTGTACGCGTCTATTAAAATTTGAGGTCGAAGTTCAAAAAAATCGATTTTTTGCATACTTTTTGCAAATATCTCATTTCCTATGGGTTTTTCGCTATTTGTATTCATTATCAATATTGTAGAGAATTAAATTCCCTACAACTTTTGTTTCAAACATTTTTTTATACGTCGAATCGATTTCGAAATAGAGGGCGGAGAGCGCGCGGTCAGAGCATAATGTAAGGTCAACCGGTATAGTCCCGGTCAAAACACGCTATATAAAGTTTATTAATTATTGATAAATAAATAATTAATAATAATTTTCATTTGTTATCAACTATTACATTATATTTAATCATTCTTTTCATCAATTGAATCTATATATTCAATAATACTTACAACCGAAACAATGGTTGTACCAATTACGCAAGAAATTTTTTTATCATATCGAAGTAACAAAGAAAAGCTCAATAATATGCTAATTGAAAAATTTCAAGCTGTCAATATTACTACCAAACAGGCCAGAGATGATTCGGATGTACTAATTATAGAAACAGCAATCGAAGAATCGAAACCTGAAAAAACTGCAGTTACAATAGGAGAAGATATTGATTTACTGGTCATTTTAATTGGGCGTACACTATCTCATCAACAAAAAATTTTCTTTAAAAAAGTCTGCAAAGGAAATGTAAAAACAAACATATACTCTTCCAAAAGTTTTGATAAATATCCTCGTTCGAAGAAACATATTTTGTGTCTGCACGCATTAAGTGGCTGTGGTACGACTTCTGCGCTTTTTAAAAAAGGAAAAAAAACGTTTCTAAAAGCATTTGAGAAACTGACGAATTTGGAGGAACTTGCAGCAGCATTTGAAGAAGAAAACTGTCCGGTTCAAAGATTATTTGAGACTGGAATTCAAATCTTGTTGGCACTCTATAATGCTCCAAAATCTGTGGACAGTATTGATCATCTTCGTTATGCACAATACGTCAAGTCTACGAAACTGAATAAACCTGTGCAGTTATCAAATATTCCACCAACAACTGCAGCAGCTCACCAACATTTCAATCGTGTTTATTATCAAGTTCAAACTTGGTTAGGGCATGATTTGGAACCCCAGGAGTGAGGTTGGACAATGCGTAACGGATTCCTGGAACCTATCACGACCATTTTAGTACCTGCTCCAGAGGAATTGCTCAACACAATCTTCTGCAACTGCAAGAGTGGTTGTGGTTCGCGTTGTGGATGCAGGAAATCGGGGTTGCAGTGCTCTTCAGCTTGTGGCCAGTGTAATGGGCAAGCTTGTCTCAATTCTTCACCATGTCAGAGCGATGTATATGAAGACAGAACCTTTGACCCCGAAAGCATGGAAAACCTGGAGATAAATGTCGCCGAAGCTGATATAGAAGAAGACTTCGAAACACCACAGCGGTTGGGAGACGACGATGAAGAAGAAGAAGATATTAAAATTATAATAAGTTCATGTAATTTTTATTCTATTCAGAATAGAATGGTATTTTTGATAAAATCATAAATTAAGAATTTATTTCTTTTTTTTTCAATTATTTAAGGAGTTATTAATATAAATTACATTAGAATTAAAATATAATTTAAGTATTTTGCTTAACAATTCTATAACTACACGGGCAGTTAAGTGTTATTAAATAAATTAATACTTAATTAAAAATAGATACGAAATTAAAAAAATTATTAAATATAATGTAATATTTGATAACAAATGAAAATTATCATCAATTATTTATTTATCAATAATTAATAAACTTTATATATCGTGTTTTGACCGGGGCTATACCAGTTGACCTTACATTATGCTCTAACCGCGCGCTCTCCGCCCTCTATCTCGAAAACGAATCAACGTATAGAAAAAATTTTGAAACAAAAGTTGTAGGGAATTTTTTACAATATTGATAATACATACAAATAGCGAAAAACCCATAGGAAATGAGATATTTGCAAAAAATATGCAAAACATCGATTTTTGTGACCTTTGACCTCAAGTTTTGATAGACGCGTACACCCTACCATATGTAGGTTTTGAGACAACTTTTAGAATGTCAAAATACAAGTTTATACAAATATTCAGCTGGGTATCTCAAATTCCGAGGTGAACTCACTAAGATGACAGGACTACAAGGCAAGCTCGTCAATTCTAGTACCGTGAAACGCCAGCTCTTTATAGAGCACCGTTAGAGGTTTTGCGAGAACTGTAGCGCAATCGTTTTTCTGTTTCAGTTTTTTCAGGGCAAAAGCAACTTCTTTCTCCAAAAGATTATTAATTCCGAAGCAATCGTTACCTAAATCTTATGGTGGAAAGAAATTATTTGCATTTATAGGAGAATATGATTCGCGAAAAAAATCATCAAACGCATTTGCAATGCTTCTGGGATCATCAAAGTGTTCATTCTTATAGTTCAATACATTAGGTAGTGAATGGCATGACCTTTTGTTTTTTACGTACTGCCAACAAAGTTTCGGGTCATTGTTGATGTTTCTCTCGATTTCTTGACATTTTTCAGTGTCATATTTCAAGTGTCTCCTTAGGGATGAAAATTCTTCGTATGAGACTGGATCATTAGTATTTTTGAACTGGTTCCATGCAGTGTGTTTAAGCCTGATTCATTTTATTATGTCACCAGTGTCCCAAGGAGGATATGACCTTCGGTTCACTTTTCCTTGAGGGACATGTATATTAATGATGGAATATAGTTTTGCATAGAATTGGTCAAATGCAGAATCGGCTTCAGAAATTCCATCGAACAAGCTCCAATCCTCATTTGCTATGTTTTGATGGAGTTTCACCAGGTCGGCCCTTTTAAAGTTATGGTAAAAATCGTTTACATAGACTCATGCATTTTTCTTTGCATGCATCAAAAAGAATGATCAGAGGAGGATGATGTGCAACTTCGTTCACCATAATATCATAAGCGGGGTTCATCGTCCATTTGAAGTTCACAAAGATTAGGTCAAGGATCCGGTCATTTGAATGTTTGATTGTGTAGTATTGGTCCAGGTCGATGAAGTTGCAGAAATTTAAAACAGACGTGATATGTGCATTTTGTGGCCATCCACGAGGTAATCAGCTTAAGCACTTATGTTAATATCTCCAATGACAATAATATTTCTATTGTGGATAAAATCAAAGGTGTTCATTATTTCAAATAATGAATCGTAAGTATCTGATGATGTACTGGCTGGGATATATAAGATAATAATATAAAATTTTTCGAACCCTATTGTTATTTGAATGCCTAAGATATCTACCAAGTGCAAGTCTCTGATGTCTGATGATGTTTTCAGATTCAGGTTTGTTGATTTTATAGAGGAGACAATAGCTAATGAAACTCCACCTCCTCTAGTACGGTCAGTATTTGCAAAATCGCGGTCGCAACGAAAAATTGTAAATTGATTTAAATCGAATAATTCAACACTAATCATACTTGGCACTAGACATGTTTCTGTGATTGCTATGCAACTGTAATTGCTTGCAGTACTAGAGTTCAAAAGATCTGTGGTTTTGGTTCTCAGGCCGCGCATATTTTGATGATATGAAGAAAATTCGGAGAAGACAGGCATGGAAGCAGAAGTGGACATGTTAGAGAGAGACAGTAGACTATCAGTTGATTGATATTCACAAGGTGTTTCAAAAATGTCACAATTACATTTTTCAACTGCTTTTTTAGGCAGAACAGTTGGTATAATCCCAGGCTGCGTGATTTGTATCTATGGTGGTGACTGCGCACAGGCAGCAAAGCAAATAAAAGAGAATTATTAAACTCTCTTGAATGCATAGACTGCAGCGATGTTATGAACATGAATCCAGCGGAAGTAAAGAAACAATGGGAATTATTTCATGATACTTTCTCTTTGCACTTTAATAACTGTTTTCCTCTCAAATTAGTACCTACAAAAACAAAATACACAAAAAAAAATCTGCAATGATCCTGAAGTCATCGAATGCAAAAGAAGGAAAGATATACTATATGTCCTTGCCAATTCAACTGTAATTTTCAAAGAGCAACACAAAGACATAAAAATGGAATATAACAGTTTGCTCATAAAAAACAGAGCCTTGAATTGTCAACGATGGATTGACAATTCTGACAATGAAATCAATGGCAGCAAAAATCTTAAAAACAAAGAATTTCCTATACCGGGGTCACCAATTGAAGTTGCTAATAAAATAAATGACTTCATGATTGATATCCCGACCACTCTAAGAACCAAAATTGAGAATACTCCTCACTCATGTGATACAATTCCCTATTATAAATCAATGTTCATCTACCCTATCACAACAGATGAAGTTATAGATGTGGTAAAAGTCTAAAGAATAAGTTCAGTAGTGGTGGTGACAATATTCCAGTTAGTATAATCAAGCACTGTATTCTGCATATCATATTCTTTAAAGTTTTTTTTGAATAACTCTTTACGGCATGGTATTTTTCCTAATCAATTGAAAGTAGCTTTGATAACACTGTTACACAAAAATGGAGATGTGTCCACAATCGAAAGCTATAGGCCAAGCAGTTTACTATCATGCTCATTAAACAAATATCAGCATGCATATCAAAAAGGCAGATCAAGTCAGACCGCTGTTTTTCTTTAGTATATAACAACAGCACTAGAAAACAATGAGTTAGCTCTCGGAGTCTATCTAGATTTATCTAAGGCATACTATTGCATAGATCACAATATTTTCTTGAAGAAGTTAGAGAGAATCAAATCTGTTGAGAGAACCTGTAATATAGGTGTTCCTCAAGGAAGTGTAACCGGACCAGTTCTGTTTTTATATATATATATATATATATATATATATATATATATATATATATATAATATATAAATAAAAAAAAAAAAAAACCCAAAAAAAATCACAAAGATATATAAATTATAAAAAATTAATTATCCAAATCCAAAAACCTAAGAATGATGTAAGTAAAATATCAAACAAGATTCAAGAACTACCCAAACCAATATATATATATATATATATATATATATATATATATATATATATATATATATATCAATAACCCCATCTCAAATATCGACTCTGAAAAGTATAATCTCACATGTTATGCAGACGATACCAATTTCTTGGTTCGGGGAGAAACATTTCCAAAAATAATAAATAATCCAAGCACTCTGCTAAAACTATCAACTGATTGGTTCCATATGAACAACTTATTACTGAATGAAAATAAAACAAAGGTTATGCTCTTCACTACCAACAGGCCATAGTTTGAAAAACCGACAGAAATAAGATTAGAAAACGCCGCTATTAGTATATCAGGAAATGTGAAATTCTAAGGTCTGAAAATTGATGACATTTTGTGTTGGGATAGAAATGTAAGGTACATAACTGTCAAACTGAATTCAGCATGCTATAGTCTGAGAGTAATTTCAAAATATACGAACTACTGCACTATAAAAATTGTATACCACACAACCATAGAATCAGTTATCAGATATGGAATAATCTTTTATAGAAGTAGTAGAGATGCGAATACCATTTTCATTATTCAAAAAAGAACATTAAGAATCCTTTGTAACATAAAAATTGGTGATTCCTGTAGGGGTAAATTCAAGGGCAGTAGTTTACTAACTTTTTATGGTATATTCATTCAGGAATGCCTATTATATTCCTTTAAAAATTAGGAAAATTTTGATCATCTAAAACCTCAGGAAATTTACAGCACAAGAAATAACTTCTATAATTATCCCCATCAAAAACTAGCAGCCACAGAAAAAAGCTTGCTGTTCAATTGCTTGAAATTTTATAATAAACTCCCAGCTAAAATAAGAACCATTGATAAACTGCCATTGTTCAAGAAAAAAAAATTCCAACTTCTTGTGGAAATTGAACCCTATTCACTCAATGATTACTTGACATTCAATTTAACCCAGTGAATCAAAATGTACCCGATCATTGTTTCAATTAATATGCTCTATGTAACCTATTATATATTGCGATATTCCTTGAAATATTTTTTTTTAATTATTATTATTAATGTCCAGCATGGCTTTAGCCGGGGAAGTAGTTGTTTTCTGTTAGACATCCACAAAAAATCACTTAATTTTTATCGTGGATTTTTCAATTTACAGAAAAATATTTCTATTCAATATTCAATTGAGAATGCTTCCCTTTTCATTATTATTAATATTATTAAAATCCAGAAGAAGTACATTCAACCACGAGGTAGTCCCTCAAATCCAGCATTGAACCATCCAGCATCCAAGCACCTAAAAAGATGGAATCCATTAACAAACTAGTTGCCAAATAACAAATATTGGGCAGAGAAATTCTGCAACTCTTGTCGAACGGTAAAAAATACTCGACAAGTAGTAAAACTCCAGCATACATCCTGAACCGCTTTGACGAAGCCTGGAAAAAGTCAACGAAAACCATGCCGAAGTAGAGTGTCGGCAGCACTAAACACAGCTATTTTACGACAAACTAGTACAACCAAATCAAGAACAAATATGACGAAACCAAATGAGATGGAAGATCTCAGCTTCACAATTTGAAACATTCAATAACAATTAACCGCAAATTAAACGGCAAGTTGCTTCGAAGTTCTGAAATATGATCTTCAAGATCCATGGAAGCCAATCCAACAACTCCACCACGAAATCATGGAAAATACACCCAATACAGAGGAGCATTATCTGAAAAGTAATTGGGCTCTGAAAGAAAAATATCAAGCAGTCATGGAGGAACTATACGTCATATTCCAAAATAATCAATCCATACCGCCCAACAGCTTGCCGCAAACGAAGTAATCAATCTTCAGTGGAAGTTATGAAGAATGGCTTACTTCCTCCGATCTGTTCACGAGGGTCATTCATTAAAATCAATCGGGCCGTAAAGAAGGAAAACTATAGTTCTTAAAATTCCACCGATCCACAAAATTTAATCAAGCATATTCAAATCATAGAATAGAACTATGAAACTGCATAGGACTTATTGAAAGGTCGATATGTGAATAATCGACTCATCATCGCCAAGCTAGTGGATAAAATAATCGATTTTCAAAACATAATTCAAGAATCTGCCCATCAAATTAAACAACTAACTACACGACGTCCTAAATGAATGTTTAGAAGCCATCAAAAACATGGGGTATGCCACGTCGTCATGGGACCCCATCATAGGCAGAATCGTCACAAGAAAATGGGATACATAGACGAACCGATTATATGAGCAGCATCTGAAAGACATAACATAAAGTCCCATCCTTGTAGGATATATCGATTTTTTTAAGCGAAGATTCCAATCGCTTGAAGCTGTTAGCGATTCGAAGTCCAGTTCAGGCCACTCACAACAAACCCACCACATCATCCAGCTTGGAGATGTTCAGAGAAGTATCCCCCAAAACAACTGCATGAACCACAATTTCAGGAAAAAAATGCAGTACAAAATATGCACACATCATACGCTTTTGCACGTGGATACACAGAAAAGAGACTTTGGGACAAGACAAAATCGAAATAGAAGCACCCATCACACCATCGCCGAAGAAGAAACAATTCAAATAAAAAAGAAGTTATAATAGCAACACCGGTAGTATCAAGCCTGTCGTTCATTGGAATGTCACAACTTCTCAGAGTTCTCGTTGATCGAGGTTCACAAATATCCCTCATCACCAAAGAAACGACTCAAATGTTAGGCTTACCAATGAAAAAATAAGAGCAGAAATAACGGGAGATGTTGACAACGAGACAAGTATTTCATAAAAACTTTTTAACAAAAAATTAAACCGACGAAAACATCAACTGAAAAGCAAAACATAAAATAAACCTTCTTAGTCTAAATGATAATTGAGCTCCTAAACTAATGTAAGTAACTGATTTTGAGTCGGCGCCAAACAAACAATTATCGAAGATCTATGAAAGAAGTCATCAAAACGAAGCCGTACATCTCGCTGCCATCATTTTACGCTTCACCTAATTCAATTGCTAGTTTGTTTGGCGCCGACTCAAAATCAGTTACTTGCATCAGTTTAGGAGCTCAATTATCATTTAGACTAAGAAGAATTTACCTACTTGTTTTTTGATTACTTCCAAAATACTTACCCACCTTACTTCAACTATTACCAGTTAAATAATATGATTATCTACTTTTACTATTTGTTGTAATATAAATTATTTTCGTTGTTCTGGTTAGTTTATTTCATTACTTTGTATATCATTCCATCCTCTCATAAAATATACTGATTTTGACGGGATAAGAATAATGTCAGTAGCGATCTGTCATTGTCAACTACGTATGTGTGTGCCAATGTTCACTAGTGAAAAATCAATTATCCCCTATTTTTCTACCCGTAAGGGTGGCTAATTCCTTTCGAAATCCAATTATAAGGTATACCCTATCTATTGAAAAAAGAATCATCCAAATCGAAGAACCCAGTACAAAGTTATGCCTGATAGAATCGGTTAACGGACCAGAATTCAGAGGGTGAGTTTTTTTTTTTTTATGTTCTGGTTCCCACGAAAAGGGATATCCTGTAATGTTCAGAGAACATCGTGGGAACCAAGGGAAAGAAGGTAAGAGTTGGTGTTCTTCTTAAATTTCTGGAGGTTGTATGCCTCGGGGAACACCTCCCTAGGCAATGAGTTCCAAAGCCTCGCTGTTCGTTGGATGAACGAGTCTTTGGAAAGTGATGTTCTGCAGGTCTCCAAAGTGACCACGAAGGGGTATGATGACTGAACACGAAGGGGTATGATGACTGAACTTGACGGGTTAGTCTCGAAGAGACTGCCAAAGCAGGAACGATTGTTGATATTTCAGAAGAGCATCGCCCATGAAAATATCTATAAAATAGAGACAAATCGCCAACTTTTCTACGGTGTTCCAGACAAGTGAGCGAGTTTGTAAGCGAGGCATCACCGACGAGACGAATTGCCCTTTTTTGGACAGAATCCAATAGCCTCAGGATATGTTTAGGTGCCGCGCTCCAAATATGGGAAGAGTATTTCAGTACAGGTCGGATCTGTGCCTTATAGATCATAAGCAGCTGAGTGGGGGTGAAATAGCTCTTGGCACGAAACAAAAAAACAAGTTTTGGGATGCACTTTTGGCAATGGACCTCACGTGATTTTCCCAGGAAAGGTTATTGCTGATAGTAATACCAAGCATCGATATGGATGACTTCAGTGGTATGGTTACTCCTGACAAAGTTATGTTAGGCACAGTGAGATCGGCTTTTCTAGAGAAAAGACATGCTTGTGTTTTGTTTGCATAGAATTCTACCAAGTTATTAGATCCCCACTCGAGAATTGTTGCTAAGTCCATATTTATATTATTAACATTTCTTCCTCGTTCATTTCTGGTTTCACGGGCTGATATAGGGGCCCTGGAAGAGAAAGTGGTATGGAGGGTACTATCATCGGCAAAGCTGTGTACTGGACATGAAGTTGCTTTCAACAGGTCGTTGATGTGAAGTAGAAATAGTGTTGGTGCGAGAATAGATCCTTGCGGAACACCAGCATTTATGAGTAGAGTGTCAGATGAAACTCCATCGACCACTACATGGAAGACCTGTTTGAGAGAAAACTAGCAAGCAGAGAACACAGCTGAGGGGGCAAGCCATAAGACGGAAGCTTGGCGAGGAGTCCCTGGTGCCAAACTCGATCGAACGCCTTGGAGATATCTAATGCCACAGCTAAAGTTTCTCCATACTTTTCAATAGATAGCTGCCATATATGTGAGACGTAAGCGAGCAGGTCACCAGTTGATCTCTGATGGTGGAAGCCATATTGCCTATCGTTGACAATTCCTGAGTCTTCCAAATATTTCATGAGCTCTATGTTGATGGCTTTTCCATGACCTTTGAAATAATAGATAGCAGTGCGATAGGTCTGTAGTTGCTAGGTAGGGCCTTTTGCCTTTTAGGGACTGGCTGTACTCTTGCAATTTTCCAATTGGACGGAAATACCCCAAATTGTAAGAGTGGTTGAACAACTTGCAAAGAACAGGTGTTAGTTCGGGGCACATTTCTTGAGAACAATCGGCGGGATTCCGTCAGATCCACAGGCTTTGTTGGTGTTGAGACCCAGCAAAATCTTTCTGATAGTACGTTGGCGAAAGGTGATCTCAGGGCATGTGACTGTCAATAGGTGTAATGTTCGGGCGTTGTTTTCCCGATGATTCCACGAGTGGAATTTGCAGGAAATAGGTGCGCAAAGATATTGGTCTTTTTCTGGGCAGTCGTTGCTAGTGTTCCATCTTCTTTGGTTAGAGGAGGAAATGAGCTGGAAGTGAAGTTTCTTCCCACAGCTTTGGCGAAAGACCAAAATGAACGGGATCCGTTAGGACATTCAGCAAGTTTTGATCTTATTTTGGCATTGTGGGCATCTTTTGAGCATTCTATTGTCTCTTTGCATATGCCTCTAGCCTCGACATATGCTGCTCTGGTCTCAGGGCCCGGATTTTTTAGCCATCGATGATATGCTGCCTGTTTGGAAGCCACAGCTCTAGAGCAGTTTCTGTTAAACCAGGTCTTATCGGATGATGTTCTTCTTTCGGTATACGGTATGTAGGTTTGCATCCCCAACATGATGATTTCAGAAATTGTCTCAGCACATCGTGTTGGATCTACTGAAGAGAAACAAACTCTCTTCCATGGAAACGCTGAGAAAAACATACGAAGACCTTCCCAGTCGGCCGAATTGTAATGCCACATGAGACGGGGTGGTATTGTGCAGCTCGATGGTAAATGGAAAGAGCATGTTGTGGAGATGAGGGTGTGATCAGAGTTTCCAAGTGGGGCACAAACTTCAATTCTATACGGGTCAGGATTGGTGGTGAGGAAAAGATCTAGTGTATTGGCAGACTGGTTGTTGACATCAGCGATGCGGGTTGGTAGCTCGACCAGTTGTTCTAGACCATGAGTGATGGCGAAGGCCTCGGCTTGACGACCCGCATCATCTGTTTTGTTAGAGAATTTGAGCCAGGCAGCGTTATGTACATTAAAGTCTCCCATGATTATGGTTTCAGCTGTTGGATGGTTCTCCTGAATGTAGTCCAGTTTGAGTGATAAAAACTCTAAGAGGTCGTTATATGAAGGTTCATTAGGTGATAGGTAAAGGCAGCAGAGGAACTTAGTCAGTTTGGTATCAGATAGCTTGAACCACATCACATCAAAGTCTTTCGGTTCCAAACTCTCTTCACGCTGGCATGAAAGGTTAGCCTTAGCGTAAAGGCAGACTCCACCTTTGAACCTGAATCGAGAATGGAGTTCGTAACCAGGACAAAGCATATGGACCTTGTTGGTGGACGAGTTTACTTGAGTGATCAATATCCTTCATTTAGCTAACCTTAGGGCTGGATTTCATCTTTTAAATTCAAATGGGACCAAATTCGAAGTACACCCTATCCACTGAAGAAAGAATTATCGGAATCGGACGCCTCAGTAAAAAGTTATGCGTGATCATACATAAAAAAATATGATGGAAAAACATGAAATATACGGGTCGAATAGAGAACCTCCTCCTTTTTGGTTTCGTCGGTTAAAAATGAAAGATCACAGCACAGATCAAGCGAATTTATTCTCAACATACCAGAAATCACGATTGCGCTTCCAAATCAACTCTTATATTAACACAGATAAATAGCAGAATAATATATGGGCAGACCCTACCGACAACAAGAGCAGACCTATTGATATCCTAGTACTTAGGAGCAGATTAATACGGGAAATATACGTTGTCTACTTCATATTCTAGAGCTTATCTAAGAATGGATTGAAATGCTCCAAGAAAAAATGTGTCGAGCATCAAGATATTCATTTCCCGATATTACAAACTCATAAAATTCCATTTTCATAAATCTTTTCGGGTGATTTCCAGGCATATTTACTGCCAATGGCATGCTCTGTTCCCAACAGATCCCCATTTGAAGATTTATTGGATTTTTTAACTCCCTTTTCATTGTACCACCATTTTATTCAGCGTAGATGAGTATATTGAATATTTCCATGTTAGCGGGATTATCTGTCATGCTTTTACATAACCCATTTGTATGATTAACCGATTTGAAAAGACCTTTTGTTACCTACTCCTATCCATTTATATCATTCGGACTTATCGATTCAAGCTTATGAAATTATGCTGTTGTTTTCATATTACTTATTCTGTATAGATTGTCCCAAGTTTGTGCTACCATTTTATGTAATTCAATATTCTCAAGTCATATGTGGTCTAAGCATGGATGACCTGCTAAATATCACCGTATATTTATTCATTAAGAGGCAAAACAAAATTCATTCAGAATATCCAAATGCAGTAATTCAGTCTTGAATCATTCATTGTTCTTCAATATTTCACACTAATAATTTGATCTCTTTGAAATTAACGATATTGTTATCATATCGTAAATCCCCCTCAAAATATATTATCATAATATTATTTTGTAACAGATATTTTCAATAATTCAGATTTTTCTGCCAATTCTGATATTGCTATGCAAAATATTCTGTTTATGACAATTATTTGGTAAATTCTTGTATTCTGCAATATAGCACCAAAGTTCCTCCTTATAGTAGAACAATATATGAACTGGATTTGAACGATACCTATCAAAATTCGCGTTACAATGCTCCCTGATAGAATGTGAGCTCGAATTGTTCCATTTTAAATCAAAATAATTGCATATATGTAAAATAAATCGATTGATTTCTAATTTATTTTTTTTACTTCCTAGTCCCTAGGAGCAATAAGTAAAAGAGGCACACGACCAAGTCAATTTTCATCATTCTATTTTTACTTGCGAGTATCGAACTTAGGTCCATGTGATGTAAAGAGTAATTCATACAACACTATACTGAACGTGTATGTTTTATATAACCACAAAAATAATATAATTGATTACTATGATACGAAAGAAAATAAAAAAATGCAAGATATCCGTTTTTTTATATAAATACTCGATAAATATTAAGTAGATTGAGTTATAAAAAAAGTATGTCTGTCTATACTCACCGTTAGAATCGTCGGCCGTTTTTCTGATTTCTATAAGTAAAGGAGTGTTTTATATTGAAACTGTGCGAAAATTTACCAAAAATCCGGAATGGTAATCTATGTATCATAAAATAAAAATCCTTAATGGTAATCTGTGTATCATGAAATTGTTTCAATAGTGAAATTTTATACGAAAGTATAGCTACGGGCATCCATAAATTGGACGCGAAAAATTCAGTTTATCCCTTTTGTAACACGTATACCTGTTAGGGGTGTCATAAATTGGACGCTAGTATTTCTTACCTACACGAATGCATCGCTAGTTACTGTTACCTGAGTATCAAATGTTATTAAGTCACTTAAATATTGAATAAAAAAAACAGTTCAATATTTTTATGTTTTATTTCATTATACAGGGCTATTCATTGGGAAATGCGCATACCGTAAGGGTAGATGTAGGATGTCGAGGTGCTTCTAAATAAGCTATATTTCATGGGTTTATCGTTCTTTATAACCAAGATACAGGGTGATTTTCCCCATTTTTCAATTGATCATAACTTATGAACCACCCTATACACTTTCGTAATATTTGGTTCGTCTGTTCTTTGTCCACAGTGGTGTCGATTAAAATAATAAAAAAAGTCTTATTCCAGGTCGGCCTTAAAAAAATTAATAAGTAGGTTTAGAGTCGAAACAACACCCTGTATATCAATATTTTAAAATTGTATTTACAAATTTGAAAAGTGCAGAAAAAAATTAATAAGGCTAAATTATTTGGTGTTTCCGCATACAACTTTTTTACTTAATCACGAGTCAAATCTAGATGTTTTCATAATGAGGGGCACAAAATAGGCACAAAATAAAAAAAATCCCCAAATGGTACTTTCTCAGCTTTAATCCATAAAATCATCAACTATTTCTTATTCTCCTAATTTCTGGATCCCAACCTTATTGAAAAACGAGAGGACAAATTATTATTATTATCAATGACTAACTTTCAAACACCCTGTATGCGTACAAAAATTATCTTGACATTTGTTCATTGCGCTACATTCAAAAAAATTTATAAAGAAGAGAAAAAATGCCCATTCCGAAAAAAGCATAATTTTATTTTAAACAAAAATAACGTTGCAACAAATTGTATTTACCGAAAATAATTAGACACAAAAAAAATGTAAACAACATAACTTATAACAGTTGTTCAAAGTGGCCTCCATTTAGCTCAATACAATTCCGTGCTCTTGAAGTAAGATTTGTAATTGACTTTCTAATCATAGCTTGGTCTTTTCTCAGTTCGTCGCATGCGTCCTCAATTCAACATGCATCATCTAGAAATATGGGTAAAATATTTTGCAGGAACTCCAAATACACTTAGCCGTTAGTAGATGTGGTAGGATATGGGGTCCAATTAATCGGTTGTTAATAACGCCACACCAAACATTGAAGCAGAACCAGATTTGTGAATGTGTTGGTTTTATGGCGAACGGATTTTGTTCGGCCCAAACATGGGAATTCCTTGAATTATTAACACCGACTGTGGTAAATTGAGCTTCATCGCTAAATAAACACCTGTATATGATTCTATTATTTTGTAATATCCATCTACTAAAAGACAATCGAGCAATTTAATCTCCTGCTTGTATTGTAGCCTCTGAACTTGCTGTAAATGGTACGGATGTAGATTATGTTTTCTGAATCTGCATATTCATTATTATCAAATTTGTGTGGCCTTTTAAGTAAGCAATAATTGATATAACAAATAACGTAGCAACACAAGTACAAACTCTGAAGTCATCAACTAATGTCAAAATTGTACTCTGACATCAGCCAACTTGACAATTACAACAATTTGGGATATCAAACCTAAAGTGTATTATTTACTAAATTAAACAATACGTACAGACTGCTTGGTTTAAATTATTAATATTAACAAGAATGCTCTTCTGCTCTTTCCAAATTTGTAGATAAAATTTTAAAATACAGGGTGTTGTTTCGACTCGAAACCTACTTATTAATTTTTTTAAGGCCGGACCAGGAATAAGACTTTTTTGTTATGTTAATAGACACCACTGTGGACAAAGAACATACGAACCAAATATCACAAAAATGTAAAGGGTGGTTCATAAGTTATGATTAATTGAAAAAATGGGGAAAATTAATAAATTACCCTGTATATTGGTTATAAAGAACTATAAACCCATAAAATATAGGTTATTTAGAAGCACCTCGGTGTCCTCGATCAACCCTTACTGTATGCGCATTTCCCAATGAATAACCCTGTATATTTCCAAATAGACTTATTTAGCATACAGTTGAGCTACACATTCCACAAAATGAAATCTTGAAATTTCCCTTGAATTATAAAGTCGTATATTAGTACATTACATACTGCAGGGTACCGAATTTTCACTTGTTCCGTACCGGTTTGAAATTGTTTCAGCACTTCCATAAACGCAAATATGTTGGGATGAGTAGAATAAAAATCAGAATTAAATCCAGAATGGCCATAATTCCAGCGGAAAACTGGTTTCTTCATCGATATAATTTTCCACTAGATAGTCTGCGTATTTCTACACTATCCCATCTTGAGATTGTATTTCTGAGAAATCGCGAAACAATCGCAAACATCGACGGGATTTATAAACGGCAACCCGAACGTATATTTAGCCACTCCCCTATTTCGCTTTCCAAGTTTCTGATTTTTTCTAAACCAAGTCTGTCCTAGGTGGAAGCGGCAACCAACTAATTGCGATTGCCATACTGCCTGCACTGCATTGTGAATTGCCTTTTCAAAATCCGCTTCAACTTTTTTGGGTTTTAAAGTCAAGCCAACACTCTCGCAATTATTTTTTAATAACCGAAAAGCACTTTCGTAAGTTTTTTCACGTTTATCATAACAAAATACCAGTGGAATGTAGCATGGATGGTGAGTAATTGCAAAAAATGTTGTGCGCAATAACTTGTCAAGTACGAAAACATAACAATCTTTGAATATTGATCGTTAATGATATAAAATGTAAGAAACATTTCGAACCGACTCTGTATGCATTGCTTCATTATGTTTTTTCAACACTGTATGTATTATTTTAGAAGGTCTTTCGGCTGCATCTTCTGTTGCCCTCCACTTCACGCTGTTTATTTAGGGATTGAATTTTATATCTATGGGATGATTTGGTTGCAAATCACTCCGTGAAATAAGGTCTTCTACGACCATAGTAAAAATATTCGCATTGCAAGAACGAATAGCGCATCTCCACCGCTTTTCAACACTTTTTTTTCGTAAATTTTGCCGAATGCACAATAAGCACTTCTTTGCCTCGTTCACTTATTACTTTGGATATTATTATATACCAAAATATTGATCTTTGACCTCTCTTTCAAATTAGCTATGTCAAATTTGTTGAAGTACTTTTAATAGATCTTATCTGGTTAAGGCCCGGTATTTTCACCTCCGGTTATACTAGGAATAAATTAACCAATGGTTAGAATGTGCTTTTACTCATCAATATTAAATAAAAGCATATTTAACCGTTGGTTAATTTATTCCTAGTATAACCGGAGGTGAAAATACCGGGCCTCAAAGTAAGGAAAAACGATGACTTAATTGACAGTTTTAATTATTCATAAACATCATCTTGTCAAACTACAACCATAATTAAATATATACAGAGTTGACTACGAAAAATGTTCAATGCTCCTTCGGAAAGTCTTCAGGCTTCAACACCTTCCCTCATTGAATTATTCTGGTCAACCCCATTGCGTTTCTCAACATTTGTAGTCTGGGTTTGAACAAAGGTTTTGTCATAATGTCTGCTAGCTGGTCTTCTGATGACACTTTCTTAACTTGAATGAAACTGTCTAGCACCAGCTCATGGACAAAGAAATGTCGAATATGAATATGTTTCGTGCGACGGTGATATTCTGGGTTCTCTGCCAGCTTTATTGCAGCTTCGTTGTCGACCATCAATGTTGGGACTGCTCTCAAAACGATAATTTCTTCAAATAGTCGTTTGAGCCAAACAATTTCTCTCGCAGCTTCACTAGCAGCAACTATTTCTGCCTCTGTTGTAGAAATTGCAACTGAAGTTTGACGTTGACTGTACCAGGATATTGCTCCATCTGCGTACATACTCAAAACTCCTGTAGTTGATCGGCCTGTAGTATCATCACCACCATGATCTGCATCACTGAAGGTCTTCAACTCTTCTTTAGCTCCTGGTTTGTAGATTATTCCAAGATCAGTCGAGCCTTTTAAATAGCGGAATATCCTTTTACTTTTGAGCAGTCAGAATTTGAGGGATTCTGAGTTTCCTTAAACTACACTCACTGCATATGCAATGTCTGGTCGAGTGCCAGTCATTAGGTACATTAAAGCACCGACTGCCTCTCTATAAGGAAAAGTGCTGTTCAATTCATCCTCATCTTCCTTCCCTAATTGAATGCCTTCTTTAACTATGGGCGTTGATACTGGTCTACAGTCTTGCATACCGAATCGCTCTAAAATCTTTTTAGTGTAAGCAGACTGATTAACTTGAATTGTTCCAGCTTCTTTCTTCTCAATTTCCAGACCTAGGAAATAAGATGCTGGTTTGACCGTGATCTTGAATTCTCTTTGTAGACTGTGTATAAAGGTGTCTTTCATTGTCTCACTGGTAGAAGCTAATAACCCATCATCAACATAAAGGGCTAGTAGCAGCATATTTCCTCCATCTTTTTTTATGTACAAGCAAGGGTCCGCATCAGATTTTTTGAAATTTAGTCTTTGAATGTAATCACTAAATCTTTGATTCCAACACCTTGGTGCCTGTTTCAACCCATAAAGACTGCGATGAAGTTTGCATACTCTGTCGCTACAATCTTCATATCCCTGAGGTTGCTTCATATAGACTTCCTCATTGAGTTTACCATAGAGAAAAGCTGTACACACATCAAATTGGGTCAGAGACATATTTTTGTTTGCGGCAATACTCAACAACACCTTTGGCTACTGGGCTGTATGTTTGGTCATAATATTCACCTTTTCGCTGTGAATAACCTTTTATGACCAGGCGTGCTTTATACTTGTCAATGGACCCGTCCGAATTTGTCTTGAGCTTGTACACCCACTTGCAAGGTATTGCCTTTTTTCCCACAGGTAAATTTTTCATTTCCCAGGTACAATTTTCTTGTAGTGATTGTATCTCTTTTTCCATAGCCAAAACCCAGTATTTTCGTTCATTACAAGTTATAGCCTCTTTGTAGGATAAAGGTTCTCTAGGTTCAATAATCTCTGCTGCAACTGTCATGACATAGTTTTCAAAATGTTTCGGCATTCTTGTTTCTCTTCTGTATCTTAGCTGTCTCCTCAATTCGATGTTGTCTTCTTCTATCGTATCATGATCAATTTCTTCAATATCATCTGAGTATTATGCTGTATCATGCTCTGTTTCTGTATTTTCTCGCTCTATGTTTCTCATTTCTGGGTTTTCATGGATATTTTCTACATCTAAGATTTCTTGTTCTGATCGATCTTCAACTTCTTCATTTTTCGATTAATCTTTACTTTTTACATAATCAAGAACATTATCTTGTGGAAGTGGCGGAAGATACTCGTTCTTGTTCTCATTCCCTATTTCTAAAGGTTTGCATTTATCAAAAATGACGTCTCTTGATCTGACAAGCTTTTTTCCATCAAGTGACCAAATTCTATACCCATCGTCATTATCGTAACCCATGAGAACACCTTTAATGGCTTTCTTGCCCATTTTCTTGAGATTCTGATTTGGAATATGAGCATAGCAAATGCTACCGATGACTCTCAGATGTTTGAGTTTGGGCTTCTTCTTGTGCCATACCTCAAAAGGAGCCTGTTGGTCTATTCCTGAATTGCTTGTTCGGTTCAAAATGTATGTTGCCGTAGTCACCATCTCTGCCCAAAATGTCTGATCAAATAGTCCTGCACGTGCGTGAATCAAAGCTCTTGCAGTCTCTACAACTGTTCTATTCTCTCTTTCAGAACAGCCATTCTGTTGCGGCGTATATGGCATAATCAATCTTTGCCTGATTCCTTGATGGTTTAGAATTCTTCGTACTTGTTCATTGTCGAATTCACCACCGTTATCTGACAAAATCTCTCGAATAGCATACCCTGTAGCTTTGATTTCAGCAATGACTGTGTTTAGCTTGTCTACGACTTCAGATTTGTGCTTGATGAAATAGACAAAACGGTATCTACAGTAGTCATCTTTGAAGAGCACATAGTAGCGGTAACCTGACCTCGACTTGCTTTCAAATGGTCCACAAACATCCGTATGGATCAGCAAACCAGGTAAGTTGACTCGTTCTCTAGTACCAAACTTGAGTACATGAGCTTTTCCATAGACGCAACCCCCGCATACACCACGGTCCAGGTTAACTTCTATGCCTAGTTCACGCTTCAAAACCGTTTTCACATGCCTTTTATTCTGGTGGCCAAATCTTTCATGATAAAGCTGTAACACATTTTCCTTATTGACTAAATTGACTTCTCTTGACATTTCTGGTCTTATGGCTTTCATATCAAGTTTGTATAAGCCTCCTGAGCGACTTCTCAATCCCACAAGAAATTTTTCTCCAGGTAATTTTAAATGACATTCTTCTACCTTGGAAATAAACTCACTGTCAGGATTATTCTCTTGAGCAGACAATGTTGAAAACAAATTCTTTCTTATACTAGGAACATACCATACTTGGGATAGTGAAAATTCGTGTTTTTCTTCATTCACATATGATTGTACTCGTACTGTACCATATCCTAGTGCTGCTATAGAGTCTCCATTTGCTGTTTTTACTTGGTGATCCTGATCAAATGGCTCAAAGTTCTCAAACAACTCACTTTGGTTGGTGATGTGGTTTGTTGCCCCATTGTCAACGTACCAATTGTCTTTATCACTCTCGCAAAACAATACAGCGCTTGTGACTGCCAGTAGAGTAAAGTTTTTTGTTTTTACTCTATTGTCTTTCTTTTGTTTCTCGGGCTTTGGTGGTCTGCCATCTGTTTTCCATTTGACACAATCTCTAACTTTGTGTCCTTTCAATTTGCAATAATTACGGGTCAAGTTGTTTCTTCTACTTGCTGTTGTCTGAAGAACCTCTTGTCTGGTTTCACACTTCATTGTTAGTGCTTTTTCATATGCACATAATTGGCTTGTCAAATTGTCAATATTTTTGTCTGTATCTGACATCAAATACCAGCTAGACTTGAAGGAGAAATACTCAGCAGGCAATGTCTCTAATATTTTGCAAATTAACAGAATTTCAGGCAAGTCACAATTACATGTCCTTCCATAAGTTACCTTATCTTTGGATCTTTCTTTCTGTAAACTGTTCCACAAATTCTTTAGCTTACACGTATGCGTTGCGATATCTTCATCTGCTTGTTTCACATAACTGAAAAATTGCATACACACATCATACGTCTTGTTCTCGACATTTCCATCAAAAAGTCTGTGCAATTCCAGCCACATATCTCTCGTAGTCGAAAAACGCATAACTTTTTCTAAGTTTCTTTTGTCATGTTGACCGTCAAAATTAGTAGGGCACTACTATCAGCCTGATTGAAGTCCGCCAAATTTTTGTCATACCTGGATTTCTCTTCCTGCGACGTGTTATTTCCACATAATGGTTTAGGGGCTTGCAATTTGCCTTCTAAAACTTCCAATCCTCCTTTCACGCCTCTCAGCAGAATACAAAGCTTGTATTTCCAAGTCGACCAATTTGATTTCCCTTCCAGTAGGCCTATCTGTACTTTGCTAGCTTCCATTTGCTCCTCAAAAACTTTTTGTTACCTTCTTCTAGGGAATAACTTCTTTGCGACACTTCACCTACTCTTGGGACTTTTTTCTTACTTTCTGTTACTTCCAGATGTAGAACTCGTTTTTCTAGTCTAGTAACCACGCTCTGCTACCATGTTGAAGTACTTTTAATAGATCTTATCTGGTTGAAAGTAAGGAAAAACGATGACTTAATTGACAGTTTTAATTATTCATAAACATCATCTTGTCAAACTACAACCATAATTAAATATATACAGAGTTGACTACGAAAAATGTTCAATACTCTTTTGGAAAGTCTTCAGGCTTCAACAAAATTGTCATTAAGACTTTGTATGAGGATATAATATATATAAAAAAACTTGGTGTGCAAAGTCATCTGCGTATTGAGGGTGGCTTTGACCCATGACCTATATTTTGCGTGATTTTCTCTTTATAACATGTACATAGGCCAAAGTAACCCGACGGATAAAATCAGCAAATTGAATTTGTCCATAAAAAAATTATTTCATTTTTAATCATCATAAATGAGTAAAAAAACATAGTATATGAACGTATTGCTAGTTGCAGACAAATTTTACGCATGTTGAATTTGATTGCAAATGACTCCTGAATGGAATACAGTGTTGCACGTATATAATAAATATTATATAGGTATATATACCCATATACAATAAAAATAATCTCGAAAAATCAGGTTTAAAAAGGCAATATTTTAATTTTATAATTATTAATGTCTATTTATCAAAATGAGACAAAGTCACTGAGCTGGGTTAAAGTCACCCGAAATTACGGTAACATCTCGAAGCATAAAACCTCAGTGTCAAAAATAGCTGTGTCATTCATTGGACTCAAACTGCAGTTCCTAAAAATATATTACATTTAAAATAATTTCAAGGTTGTATTGAAATACATAACTTATTTGTTAGCTGTTCCAATAGATGACCTATATGCTGAAGCAATATTTCTACGGGATGTTTAGAAATCCAGAAACGTTGTTATAAATTCCAGATCGTTCCAGATATCAAAGTGATTTGGCCTGGTTTGGAATTCTCTTGCATTTCGGGGAGCTTCTACAATATCAATAACATCTTCATCATCTATCAAAAGTTCTTCGAATACGAAAACAAAGTCATCCATTTCAATAATTTAAAATGACAAAACCTCAATCTTTGAAATTAATAATTTTCTCTAGATACGTTCTAATTTTGTCACAATTGTCGATTCTGATTCTCAATGCGCAGGCTCAATCTCAATCTGAAGTTTAACTAGTGCTTATTCCATCGTTTACAATAACAAATGGATTGCCGGGTTTAAACTGAACGTCACTTTTCTCACAACCTAGTTTTAAACTCCAATCCGAAGTTTAAACCGAACCTATAAAAGTGGGCCTAAATGAAGTAAGCGAATAGATATACAACTAATTTTGACTGCATAAAATAGGTAAATATTTGCAAATATTTGAGACTATATATATATAAACATGAAACGAATCATTCTTACCTCAATATATCGATCCCCAAACTCCTGTCCAAATGATTTCAATGAACATTTATCTCAAATTATTTACGAAATGTTACCCACTGTGAAATTCATATAATAACAGGTGATATGAATATTGATTTCTTTTCAGATAATGATTATATTGAGGAATACGAAAGTATTTTGAGTTTATGTATTACGTGAATGACACCACTAGACCAGATAGTCTGATCTGCTTGGATCAGTTTTTCATAAAAAAAAATATTGAAACTCATGATGAAATAAAATCATTCATCTTTCTTGAAAAAATTAGCGACCATCGCCCAATTGCTCTCACGATGAACTCAGGCTATAGGAAAGTGGAAAAAATTTATTGATTTAACAAATTGAAATCGGAGTTGAGAAAAGAAACATTCTTAAATTGACCCAAATACCATTATAGAATTATTCATTAATAAACTGAAGTTTTTTTTAGGCAACAACACATCTGCATTTATAATAAAAAATAAAAAAAATGCCCGAAAAAAATTGATCACCGAAGGACTAATTACTTCAATTAATGGAAAAAACTATACAGAAGGCTTCTTAAAAATCCGCATGAAAAAACATATATATACTACAAAAATAAATTTGAAAAATTAATAAGTAAAGCTGAGAAATAGTATTATCAAAATGAAATCCACATAAACCAAAATAAATCAAAAGGCTTTTGGGGGAGTTTGAATGACGCCTGTAAGAAAAATCGACCTAAAACCGAAATTCCATAAATGAAATCAGAGAACAATGAGATCATTGAAAACAAACAAGAAATATCGACTTCAATAAACACTGCAGTGAAATAAGGCACAATTTGGCTAGTAAAATTGAAATAGAAAACCCAACAACTAATCCAAATAACATGTTTCTGCATCCTTCGAGCACGGATGAAGTCATTGAAGTAATCAAACAGTTGAAACCTAAAAAAAGTCCTGGGGAAGACACCGCGGAAACACTATCTCTACGGAAACACTTAAGCTTATATCATATATAATAACACATCCACTAACGTATATAATCAATAATTGTTTCGAAACCGGAATTTTTCCAGATATCCTCAAAATTGGTGTAGTAAAAAGTAAAACCCCTCTTTAAAGACGGTAGTAAACCTCAAATTATTAACTACAGACCCATATCTTTAATTTGAAACGTAGCAGAAGTGTTGGAAAAAATAATTCAAAAAAGGATCAATCTATTCATAAAAAAAATCTATACGGAAAAAACAATACGAGTTCAGAGAAGGAATGTCGACCTTTCCTCTCTAAACCCGTATTGTTTTTTCCTACAATATATTGAATATTTTTAACAATTGAAACAATACGGGTTTAGGGAGGGATGGTCGACAGAAGATGCAATATATCGGTTGTCATCATATATCTATGAATCACTAGACAATTCTAAACCATCTTTATGCGTCTCTGTCGACTTTTCCAACTTTTGTCATAAAAGACTCTTGGACTTTTGTCATAAAAGACTCTTGGAAAAAGTGAATGATATTGGTATGAGACGTAGATCATATGATTTAATAAATATCATCTCTCGAATCGAAAACAAATTGTTAACATTAATGGTGTATTAAGTATCCCAAAAATTATTACTTATGGTATCCCCCAGGGTATCGTCTTGGGTCCTGTTATCTTCACGATATACATCAACAGCTTATTAACCCAAGAATCCAGTGGAACTATTTTAAGTTTCGCCAGGACACTGTGATTTTGTATAGGGCTGAGAGACGGCATGAACTGAAAACAAAAACAGAGGAGGACCTCAGAAAGATCCTACACTGGTTTCAGTACAATAAATCAACTTTAAATGACGATAAAACGAAATACTTATCATTCACTTCATATAGTAGTAAACTTCCAGACATGGGACCATTAGTGATAAACTCAAAAATTTCTATTCCATCCAGTGTTTGGGTCTGATCATTGTTCGACACATGAGATGGAATTTGCAGATATCCTCCCTAACAAATAAAATACTTGTTTTTTTTATCGCGCTTCAAACTTCTCAAAGTCTGTCCTGAAATTTCATACCTGATGATGATTGACATTTAAACTCACTCAACATTGTGCATCGTAATTGTTTTAAAATAATATTAGGTAAACACTTACCCAACCGATGATTTATTTGTGAAAAGTGGTGCCATGGACGTAAGACAACTATATTGCATGAAAATGTTGCTTGGAATAAAAAAACCCAAAATACAATTAGTACCTTTAGAACATCCATATCACACAAGAAGAAAAAATGTCCAAATCCCAAGAAGAACTAAATCAGTTGGACAGCAGCTATCATAGCAGCTATCTGGGTCCAAAAATTTGGGAGATGTTGCTTGAAAAATCCTACTAATATTATAAACGCGAAAGTTTGTAAGTATGTTTGTTACTCTTTCACGTAAAAACTACTGAATGGATTTTAATGAAACTTCACAGTAATATAGCTTATACATCAGAATAACACATAGGCTACAATTTATAAGGATATATTGTGAGTTGTCCAAAATATGACGATAAGTGTCGAATAAGTAGTAAAAAATCTACCATCTACGAGCTATTCGGGCGACGATGAAAAACCGAGTTCACGATACTACGGTACGGTCCAGCGGCACTATAGTATATATATATATAAATATATATAAATATACTTGAAATGGGAGCTCACCTTCTATTGGTTGCACTTGGTTATGAAGAAATGTGGTTTTATTGTTACATACTCTATTCCCGGCATCATAGCGGGATGAAATACATACAGGATAAGGGGCTAATGGGATAACGCGAAAAGCAAAAACGGGATAGCGGAATAACAGAATACCGCGATAATGGGTCAACGGGAAACGGGATAACGCGATAACTGGAAACGGGATAATGGGATAACGGAAAACGGGATAACGGGATAACAGGATAACGGGAAACGGAATGACGGGAAACAGGATAAAGGGAAGCTGCCAAAGCCACAGGCATAAGCTAGATAGAAGGAGACAAAGTGAAACATAACAAAAAATATAAATTCCACGCGGACGAAGTCGGGGGTATCAGCTAGTATTAAATAATTCAAGAATTACAAACACAAAACGACAAAATTAGAAACGCGTACAGAAATGAAATTCAAAATATATTTAAATAGTTCAAATATTCAGATAAACGGGACTATTATCTACCACTTACCGTTTCATAATACTCGTTTGATTTTACAAAATGCCTGCCTTTGACAGAAATTCCGGATTTGAAGGAAAATTCCCAATTTAGACAACGCATTTTGAATAAAGATAAATTACTTGTTCGAAAACTTCCTAGATTAGACAAAAAATTATTTTTAGGCCATCAATAAAAGCTTATACCTCATTGGTTGTGCACAATACTGTAACCATAATGTAGTTTATATATTGTAAATGACATGTATTTCATATATTTTCCATTAAGTTTGTTATTATTATTTTAAGTGTTAGATTTGGGCCATACCACACACAAGCGGTACTTGAGTTTTGCTTCCGTGGTACTATTGTTCATTTACAATTTGTTGAAATCTAAACTAGTAAATAAACATTATTATTATTATATACCTTACCATTTCAATATCACCTTTTCGAAAAAGGTTGAAATGGGCTAGATACTTATCGTTAATCCTTTCGTCAGCGTCCAATTTAGGGGTAGGATTATAACGAGCCAGGTGTCTAGCGTCCAATTAATGACCCGCTATAGCTACAAAACATTCAAATGAAAGAAAAAAATGTAGTTTTTTTCATAGACTATAGGCTAGAAACTGCAGTGGGGAAGGTTTAATTATTGTATATGGTTTTGTTCGAATGGTGAATGACTATGAAGTTTTGGTCTAGCCACTATTTTCTTTACCAATGTAATTGTGTTGCTGTGCCTTGTTGGATATAGTGACTATCGCCACTTCTGGTTGAAAACTTAAATTTTTTTTCAAAACAACAACCACAAATATAGACAGTTAATTCAGAAAGAACAAAGTATGGGGGATACCATATCTAATTCAAAATATTCAGTATTCACAAGTATGTAAGAATTTCAGAGTTATAATAAAAAATTATCTAATAAGTAATCAAGTTTGTACCATAAGAGCTCTGCCAATTCCCGCCCACCTAAAAAAAATCATTCATCACTCGAATACCCTCACGACTATTATAATTATGTATTTCTGATGGATCTCCAGATTGTGTTGTCAATTATTAAGTTTTTTAGGACAAAACATGATGAAAACGAAAATATTTTTGAATCTATCATCAATGATTGAAATATACATTATTCAATCTACTTATGGAAAAAAACATTAATTTGTCATTCCGACAAAATATCCTGCAACAGTAACGGGTAGCGGTTTGAAATGCCAATTACAGATTTTCAAAAAATACATTGTTTTACAAACTCTTGAACGCGCATCGCCGCCGGAAACAGGAAATCTATTTTCACTGTGTTTATTTGTAACCTTAGGCCGGTTGTTAACTTAAGCCTCTCTACACCCGGTGAATCAACCGAATTTAATTGCGATCAACAGTGCTGGTTTCATTAACAAACGTTCATACTAATTGAATCCCTCTTGTAGATGGAATTAAATTATTCAAATATGTTGATTATACACACCATTATTTGTTCAAACAATGTTTCTCATTTCTGGAATATTATTCCCTGAGTTACAATTTTATAGTGGCAATGGCAGGAACGAAAGTTTATAAATATCCACCAAACTGAGGGATACATAGAATCATCTATACGGAAAGGTAACTCGTTCAGGGATTTTATCGAGGGTAATATCATAAGTGCTAGGAGTTTTATCGCTCAAAATTTTTAAAATTTTCGAGAAAGCATTTTGCCTGGAAATTTTACCGAGTGCGACTTGCTGTTTTATTATTTGGTTAAACCACGAAAGCGAAGCTTGAGTGGTTTAATCTTTCACAATAAAACCGCAAATTGCACGATTTAAATTTCCTAGAGGCAAAATGCTTGGGGGAAAATAAAAAAAATGCGATAAAATCCTCTAGCACGAATGATATTTGATTAGAATATTTCCCGAATCACATTTAAAACTGGATAATATTACCAGAATTCATGTTATATTTTAATTTTCAACGGGGGAAATTACAACAATTATTTTCGATCCAAAATCGAAGGAATCGTGTCCGAATAATTCCAGTTTCTAAAAGCTTCGTTTAGCAGATTCATTCATTCACAATGATCATTTAATGCTCTTGAACTCACCCAAAAACCTGAAATATACAGTGTCCGGCATAAAGTTCGCAGCATATGGAAAACTTTTTTATTATTGATTTCTCAATAAAAAACATTCTTGATAAAAATCTCTGCATCATCCCAAACCTGAAATGCAAACACCAAAATTGAATGTTATACGACCCTATACGAGGGAGATAGAAAAGCATGCTTTGTTTTCAAAATAATATGATCCCATCACTTTATTTCTCACGGTAGAATTCAAATTCATGGGGAAATATTGTTCAAAATCAAATGTTGATCCATAAATTCGAGTCATAGCCACCTATGACCAATTTCATATTTCAACTTTTTTCCCCATTTTTTCCTCAGCGCCCTGTATAACATAAGGAATATTATGCTAGACGAATGGTATATTGTTAGATATGATGATATCACTCTCTGAATGTTTTCTCATTTCTCCCTCCCATCGGAAATCACATTAATTGAATTATGTGACGGAATTTCACAAAATCTTGCTGCATTTAGTAAATAAAACTGAATTGCCTCCAAGGTATGATGCCAGAATGAAAATGAATTTATTTTCACACTACGAATAACATCTTTTAAGACAATCAGGAATTGTAAAATATGACATTTTTTTATAGTTTTTTTTTTCAAGCAAGACATGGGAAAGCATCTACAATATTTTATTGAATTTTTTTGCGGCATTCAACGTACAAAATTAAGGTTTTGATCCACTCGAAAAATTTATTCACGTATCATTTATGAATTTCGAAATATTGTTAGTTGTTACATTCGACTTCGATAGCAATACCCAGCTTCCATAGTTTTGTTCTTTGAATTTTACTGTAAAGGATTGAGATACAGGACATTTGCCGATCACAGTTGGCTTTGAAAACAAATTCATTTCTAATTGTAAGCAAACCATTTTTGACGCATCAAGAATAACTCACAAATCTGTAGAGTAATTTCAGTAGTTTTTCAATTCAATCATGGCTGCTCGACTAAGTATACAGGAGAGAGTGGAGATTGTAATGATACATGGTGACAATTACCATACTTGTAGAGACACTGCCAATATTTTTAATGAAAGACATCCAGGTAAAAACGTTCATAATTCGACAATTACAAGAATTTTGAAAACATTCAAGGAATCTGGATCGGTTTAAAGAAAATACAAAGTGACACATAAACGACCGATAACTGAAAATGAAGGAACTGTTATGAATATTATGCTGTCTATGATTGAAAATCCAAGAATGTCATTAGAGGAGAAAATCTTGGTATGTCCGATCGATCAATAAGAAGAGTTCTAGGTAATAATAAATTCAAACCGTATAAACCAAAATTCATACACACTTTGAAACCGAGAGACCCCAATAATCGCTTGGATTTCTGTTTCTGGTTTCAGTCTATGATGGAAGATAATAGACAGTTTTCGAATAAAATTCTTTATAGTGACGAGTCCACCTTCACATCAAATGGGATAGTCAGCTCCCAGAATTGCAGGTGGTGGGCAGATAATAATTCCCATTTCAGGATACAATGTAGAGACCAATATCACTTCAAAGTTAACATCTGGTGCGGAATTCTTAATGACATTATTGTTGGACCAGAATTTTTCAGACAACCACCGAATTCTGCCAGATACTTGAGAATGCTGCAGACGTTTCTCTCCGATTATTTAGATGATATTCCTCTGGACATGAGAGCTGGAATGTGTTTTCAACAAGACAGTGCATCCGTTCATTCTACGCTAGAAGTGAGAAGGTGGTCAAACGGAACATTTCGAAATCGATGGATTGGTAGATATTCCAATAACGCTTGGCCCGCCCGGTCACCGGACCTCACTCCTTTGGATTTTTTCTTATGGGGATATCTCAAACAGGAGGTATATTCAAGAAGACCATTTCAAAATATACGTCATTTGGAGAATACTATCAGGGATTGTATTCGGGGAATAGCTCCCCAGATACTAAGAAATATTCATGATGCAATGCACCGCCGTACTATGCAGTGTATTGAGAATGGAGGACTCCACGTAGAATAAAGCATAGGACATATTTGTTTCAAGAAATGTTATTTGTATTGTGAAAATAAATAAATTGGCATTCTGGCATCATACCTTGGAGACAATTCAGTTTTATTTACTATTTGCAGCAAGATTTTGTGAAATTCCGTCACATAATTCAATTAATGTGATTTTTCGATGGGAGGGAGAAATGAGAAAACATTCAGAGAGTGATATCATCATATCTAATAATATACCATTCGTCTAGCATAATATTCCTCACCTACAGACGAAAAAACCGGATATTCTGGCTCTAGCAGAAACACAAGTAAACTCGTCCACCAACAAGGTCCATATGCTTTGTCCTGGTTACGAACTCCATTCTCGATTCAGGTTCAAAGGTGGAGTCTGCCTTTATGCTAAGGCTAACCTTTCATGCCAGCGTGAAGAGAGTTTGGAACCGAAAGACTTTGATGTGATGTGGTTCAAGCTATCTGATACCAAACTGACTAAGTTCCTCTGCTGCCTTTACCTTTCACCTAATGAACCTTCATATAACGACCTCTTTGAGTTTTTATCACTCAAACTGGACTACATTCAGGAGAACCATCCAACAGCTGAAACCATAATCATGGGAGACTTTAATGTACATAACGCTGCCTGGCTCAAATTCTCTAACAAAACAGATGATGCGGGTGTCAAGCCGAGGCCTTCGCCATCACTCATGGTCTAGAACAACTGGTCGAGCTACCAACCCGCATCCCTGATGTCAACAACCAGTCTGCCAATACACTAGATCTTTTCCTCACCACCAATCCTGACCCGTATAGAATAGAAGTTTGTGCCCCACTTGGAAACTCTGATCACACCCTCATCTCCACAACATGCTCTTTCCATTTACCATCGAGCTGCACAATACCACCCCGTCTCATGTGGCATTACAATTCGGCCGACTGGGAAGGTCTTCGTATGTTTTCCTCAGCGTTTCCATGGAAGGGAGTTTGTTTCTCTTCAGTAGATCCAACACGATGTGCTGAGACAATTTCTGAAATCATCATGTTGGGGATGCAAACCTACATACCGAATACCGAAAGAAGAACATCATCCGATAAGACCTGGTTTAACAGAAACTGCTCTAGAGCTGTGGCTTCCAAACAGGCATCATACCATCGATGGCTAAAAAATCCGGGCCCTGAGACCAGAGCAGCATATGTCGAGGCTAGAGGCATATGCAAAGAGACAATAGAATGCTCAAAAGATGCCCACAATGCCAAAATAAGATCAAAACTTGCTGAATGTCCTAACGGATCCCGTTCATTTTGGTCTTTCGCCAAAGCTGTGGGAAGAAACTTCACTTCCAGCTCATTTCCTCCTCTAACCAAAGAAGATGGAACACTAGCAACGACTGCCCAGGAAAAGCCAATATCTTTGCGCACCTATTTGCTGGAAATTCCACTCTGGATTCATCGGGAAAACAACCCCGAACATTACACCTATTGACAGTCACATGCCCGAGATCACCTTTCGCCAACGTACTATCAGAAAGATTTTGCTGGGTCTCAACACCAACAAAGCCTGTGGATCTGACGGAATCCCGCCGATTGTTCTCAAGAAATGTGCCCCCGAACTAACACCTGTTCTTTGCAAGTTGTTCAACCACTCTTACAATTTGGGGGTATTTCCGTCCAATTGGAAAATTGCAAGAGTACAGCCAGTCCCTAAAAAAGGCAAAAAGGCCCTACCTAGCAACTACAGACCTATCGCACTGCTATCTATTATTTCAAAGGTCATGGAAAAGCCATCAACATCGAGCTCATGAAATATCTGGAAGACTCAGGAATTGTCAACGATAGGCAATATGGCTTCCGCCATCAGAGATCAACTGGTGACCTGCTCGCTTACGTCTCACATATATGGCAGCTATCTATTGAAAGTATGGAGAAACTTTAGCTGTGGCATTAGATATCTCCAATGCGTTCGATCGAGTTTGGCGCCAGGGACTCCTCGCCAAGCTTCCGTCTTATGGCTTGCCCCCTCAGCTGTGTTCTCTGCTTGCTAGTTTTCTCTCAAACAGGTCTCTCCATGTAGTGGTCGATGGAGTTTCATCTGACACTCTACTCATAAATGCTGGTGTTCCGCAAGGATCTATTCTCGCACCAACACTATTTCTACTTCACATCAACGACCTGTTGAAAGCAACTTCATGTCCAGTACACAGCTTTGCCGATGATAGTACCCTCCATACCGCTTTCTCTTCCAGGGCCCCTATATCAGCCCGTGAAACCAGAAATGAACGAGGAAGAAATGTTAATAATATAAATATGGACTTGGCAACAATTCTCGAGTGGGGATCTAATAACTTGGTAGAATTCAATGCAAACAAAACACAAGCATGTCTTTTCTCTAGAAAAGTCGATCTCACTGTGCCTAACATAACTTTGTCAGGAGTAACCATACCACTGAAGTCATCCATATCGATGCTTGGTATTACTATCAGCAATAACCTTTCCTGGGAAAATCACACGTGAGGTCCATTGCCAAAAGTGCATCCCAAAAACTTGGTTTTTTGTTTCGTGCCAAGAGCTATTTCACCCCCACCCAGCTGCTTATGATCTATAAGGCACAGATCCGACCTGTCCTGGAATACTGTTCCCATATTTGGAGCGCGGCACCTAAACATATCCTGAGGCTATTGGATTCTGTCCAAAAAAGGGCAATTCGTCTCGTCGGTGATGCCTCGCTTACAAACTCGCTCACTTGTCTGGAACACCGTAGAAAAGTTGGCGATTTGTCTCTATTTTATAGATATTTTCATGGGCGATGCTCTTCTGAAATATCAACAATCGTTCCTGCTTTGGCAGTCTCTTCGAGACTAACCCGTCAAGTTCAGTCATCACAACCCTTCGTGGTCACTTTGGAGACCTGCAGAACATCACTTTCCAAAGACTCGTTCATCCAACGAACAGCGAGGCTTTGGAACTCATTGCCTAGGGAGGTGTTCCCCGAGGTATACAACCTCCAGAAATTTAAGAAGAACACCAACTCCTACCTTCTTTCCCTTAGTTCCCACGATGTTCTCTGAACATTACAGGATATCCCTTTTCGTGGGAACCAGAACATAAAAAAAAATAAAAAATGTTGCACTGGGCGATGAGGAAAAAATGGGAAAAAAAGTTGAAAAATTAAATTAGTCATAGGTGGCTATGATTCGAATTTCTGGATCAACATTCGATTCAGAACAATATTTCCCCATGAATTTGAATTCTACCGCGAGAAATAAAGTGATGGGATCATATTATTTTGAAAACAAAGCATACTTTTCTATTTCCCTCGTATAGGGTCGTATAAAATTCTATTTTGGTGTTCGCAATTCAGGTTTAGGATGAAGCAGAGGTTTTTATCACGAATGATTTTTTTTTGAGAAATCTATAATAAAAAAGTTTTCCATATGCTGCGAACTTTATGCCGGACACTGTATATGAATGTTTCACTATCAGATCAAATATGTTTGTATCTGGAACCGATCAAAAAAAAGTTCCTTGATATGGCATCGAACCCGAGCCTACTGCGTGATGGACTAACACGCTAACCACTGCTCTATGAGAACTTTTATTGGTATACTGAAAATGATGCAATTGAATTATTCATTACTTACTTAAAAAACTGATGGTTTTAACATGCTGAAAAAGGTATATTTGAATTGAAATATCAAATCACTGTATGTAATGAGTTCAAAATCCCTTATTCCATCAATTTTGCATTTATTTTTTCCCTATATAGGAATTGATAGACCAAGGGCCAGCAAAAAAAAAACAGGTATGTGTCGGCGTTGCGCTGCCAAATTTTTTGAAAATGTCAAAAAAAAAATACGTTTTTGGAGTATGAGCTCAAGGGTCATTCTTGTTTCATATTATACATAAGACAGCCAAAGTATGAAGGAGCTGTATGCCATACGATGCAACTGTTCGCCATACTCAATTAAAAGTGTAATTTTTTCACCCAATGATAGAAAAAAATGCTCATCACCGATTATGACCTTGCCATACTGTTTCGGTGTCGTTAAGTACCCGCCATACTGATTCAAAAATTTGTCACTAACTATTTATCATAGGCACAAGTATGGCGGTCCGATTTTATGACCCCCTTGGTCCATTTTGATGAATAGAAGCAATGCCATACTGATAGGAGGTCGTTAAATGGCCGCCATGCTGTAAAAACTATTTTTTTTTCAAAATATTCATAATATCATGGGTAAGTTGTGGAAAATAATTCTCTAGTGTTCACATGAATGAAGAAGTGACGAAAAATTGCGTTTGCAACGTTTTATGAAAAATTAGGACCTTTATAATTTATTAAATGAAATTTGCTGAATTTCATTTCTTTTAATAAATTATATAGGTACCAATTTTTTGTAAAACGTTGCAAATGTAATTTTACCTCACTTCTTCATTAATTAAAAGACTAGAGAATTATTTTCAAAAACTTACCCATGATATTATGAATAATTTGAAAAAAAAAATAGTTTTTTCAGCATGGTGACCTTCTATCAGTATGGCATTGCTTCTATTCATCAAAATGAACCACGGGGGTCATGAAAACGTACCGCCATACTTGTACCTATGATACATGGTTAGTGAAAAATTTGACATTTTTCAATCACTATGGCCTTAGCGACACCGAAACAGTATGGCATGGTCATAATCGGTGATGAGACATTTTTTTCTATCATGGTTGAAAAAATTAGCTTTGAGCTAGTATTTCAAGAGAGAATAAAAAAAATAACACTTTTAATTGAGTATGGCGGACAGTTTGCGACGCTGCATCGGTTGGTATACAACTCCTTCATATTTTGGCTGTCTTATGTATAATATAAAACAAGAATTACCTTTGAGCTCATTCTCCAAGAGCATCGTTTTTTTTAAATAATTGCGCCTGGCAACGCCGACACCTACGGGCCTCCAAACTTGCGCTGATCTGTTATTTATAACACCGGCTTACTTCACAAAAAGTTTTAGCTTTGAGATAATCATACGGGTTTTTTTTTGTGGCTCTTGGTCTATGAATGCGATGACATTTAATTCTGACAGGACCAAGTGCAAGTGTAGTTTCATCGCAAAACAATCTCGAATCTACTGGGGGTTTTATCAGTATAAAACAGCGAGAAGACACTAAAGAACTGATCTGATTGGTTCTTTGTTTGAAATTTCGGCCATTTGATTGGCTCAAAAATAATGAGGGAAATAGTCGCTCAGAAATTTTACAAATTTTCGAGAAAGTATTTTGCCTGAAAATATCACTGAGTGCGATTTGAGGTCTTGTTATTTGACCAGCTGGTACTCGCAACTTCGTCCGTGTAGAATTTGTTTTTTTTTCTTGTATTTTTCTTTGTGTTGTTCCATCTAGCGCATGCCTGTGGCTTTACCCGATTTCCGTTTTATCTCATTTCCCGTTATACAGTTTCCCTAATCCTATTATCCCGTTATTCGGTTTCACGTTATCTCGTTATCCCGTTTCCCGTTATCTCGTTATCCCGTATCGTATCGTTCTTTATTTGTAACACAGACTTCAATCACAAATTTTTATGACCCCACCTTGAAAACTAATGGAACCCCCATTTAAACTTCCACCCCCCATTTCGTTTCTAAAAACGACTTTCTTATTTGTAACAAATACCTCAAATAAAATTTTCATGACCCTAACTCAAAAACTAACGGAAATCCCACAAAAACTTTCAATCCCCATTTAACCCACATCTCACCCATTCAGGGGTTGAATTTTCGAAACACTGAAACACGTTTTACTTTATTCGTAACAAAGGTCTCAAATACAAATTTTTATGACCCCAACTCTTAAAAACTAACAGTACCCCTGAAGAAACTTTCAACCCCTTTGGGGTTAATTTACAGAAACTCTGATATAAGTGTTTTTTTTCAAATAAAAAAAAATGCCCAAATATAAATTTTCATAACTCTAACTTTAAAACTAACGGCACTTTCACCCCCTTCTCACACCTTTTTTCATCCCCCAGGGATATCAATAAAACCTTTTCAAGTCCAGCGGTTTGGTCTAGGCGTTGATCGTATGTCAGTCAGTCAGGGCATGTAATTATACATGTATAGATTAAACCACGAAAGCGGAGCTACTGTGCATTTATCGCAAAGTTAGTGTGCATTTATCAGTATAAAATAGCGGCAAGAATTCATCACAATAAAACAGATTGGTTATCTTTAAGAAATTTCAGACCATTTGATTGGTTCAAAAATAGTGAGGGGAATAGTCAAAAAAAACTACGATAATTCTAAAGAATCGGACCAAAAATTCTGCAAAAATTTTATCATTCAGTAACATTGAAAGATAAATTGACAAGCATTCATAGTGGCGTTTCTAAGAAACAGGAGGTTGAGTGAACAACCAAATAGCTATTTTCATAATAATGAAAATTGGAATGGAAAATGGGACCAAAAATTATTTTTCGAAAAACGATCAATAATTGGTACTGCCACTAGCTTTGACTTGAGTAGCAAATAAAAGATGTTTCGAGTGCATCATGACCTCAACATCGAAGGAATGTTGAAAACGTTCAACGTTCCGAAGAAATTTGCGAACGGAACTAGATGAGCAAACATAAAAATAAAATACAAAAATTATCTTGCAAATAACTAAAGGCATAAATTGAGCAAAGTAACAATACTATTGACCTAATTGACTTGAATATATATATATATATATATATATATATATATATATATATAAATATATAAAGGAAGGAATTTAATGGACATAGCCCTCAGAGGAAAGTGTTAACCGTAGACACGTGTTTCGGGCTCTCGGCCCTCATCAGTACGGTGGAGAAGTGCAAGGATGAACAACACTTGGAGTCAACAAACAGAAGCCAGCCGCTCATTTGTGGTTTCGGTCAGCAGTCCCTGAATTCCAAGGCAACAACCAACGTCACCACGGAGGCAGCTATAGCTGCGTGACATCCGAGTCCAGGAATATAAATATGAAAGAGAGTAATATCGAGGGGACTGTTGCCTTGGCATTCAGGGTCTGCTGACCGAAACCACAAATGTGCGGCTGGCTTCTGTTTGTTGACTCCGTTGATTTGTAGTTTTCTACCAAGTGTTGTTCATCCTTGCACTTCTCCACCGTACTGATGAGGGCCGAGAGCCCGAAACACGTGTCTACGGTTAACACTTTTCTCTGAGGGCTATGTCCATTAAATTCCTTCCATTTTATATATATATATCTAATATATAAAATTCTCGTGTCACAATGTTAGTTACCTTACTCCTCCGAAATGGCTTTACTGATTTTTACCAAATTTTATATGCATATTCAGTAGGTCTGAGAATCGGCTACTAGCTATTTTTCATACCCCTAAGTGATAAGGGTTGTTCACCCTTAACATTTTTGTTTTAATTTTTGGGCAAAATTTTTTGATTTTATTTTTCTATGATACAGCATTCAAAAATACATACAATCCCAAATTTTCACCCTTCTACGATCAACCCCTATTTTTCCATCGCGATTTTCATTTTATTTTATCCACAGATCCGCAATAGGGTTGCAAGATGGCAATCGAATATAATAATTGTAGTACGATAAATTGATAATGGGATAAAGAAAAAACGGGATAACGAAAAAACGGGATAACAGGATGACAGGGTAAGGGAATAACGGGAAAACGGAATAACTGGATAAATAAAAAACGGGATAACGAAAAAACGGGATAAAAGGATAAGGGGATAACGGGAAAACGGGATAACGGGATAAAGAAAAAACGGGATAACAGGAAAATCGGATAACGGGATAACAAAAAAACGGGATAATGGGATGACAGGATAAGGGGATAACGGGATAAGGGGATAAAGAAAAAACGGGATAACAGGAAAACGGGATAACGGGACAACAGGAAGCGGAAGGGTCAAACCATATTAGAGGAACAACATAAATAAAACATAGAAAAACAGAAATTCTACGCGGACGAGAGTTTTTAAAAAATTTTAAAAAAATTTGGAAGGAGACGTCTGGTCAGAAATATATATATATATATATATATATATATATATATATATATATATATATAATTTATATATATATATATATATATATATATCTTTGAATATCTTTATATTTTTAGTACTTTAACTGGTACTCATTTGAGACTCGACCGGCACCTTACTGCGTTTCTGGTATCTGATTTTTTTTGTCAAAATGTTGCCATTATAAATTTGTTATCTTGTTTCGACGTATATGTTCCTTATACTGGGTTATTCATGTTATTCGACACGAAGCATTATGGCTAAAGTATTTTATTTGAAAAAAGTTTTTCCCTTAGGTCTCTACTATTAGCGCTACATTTAAAAAAAACATGTTGTACATAATGTGCCAAAAACACGAAACGTATCAGAATTGTTATTTTTTAAATGGAATACCCTGTATATTATTTCATTTCCGGATTTCACGATCGACATAAAGCCAAGTGTCATTAAGGTTAACGCCCTGTATTTTATGTCAACTGTAGATGTCAAATTTAATTGTCTAGCGAATACTAGTATACATTCCTATAGCTAACTCTTCACGTTTTCAAGTAAAATGCACATTTTCATTTGGCAAACCGATTTTAAGAATTTTATTATTTATCAAGTCGCCTATGGCGTTTTCACGAATCACAGAATTGATTGAAATAAACACCGAGATCTAATAATAAATGAATTTATTTTACAATATTCTATATGTTATGTATTAGTTTAAATTATGAAGAAAAAAAAATGGATATAAAACGATTCTAAACACAAACGTATCCTCTTTCTAAAACCTTCAGCAACATTTGCCGACATACGAGGGCTTACATTTGGAAAAGCTTCTCTGATGCGCTCTTTCATATTGTTTGGTGTTGTTGGGAGGTGTATTATAAACGATTCCTTTAATGTATCCCCATAAGAAGAAATCAGGTGACGTCAGGTCGGGTGACCTTGGGGGCCAATTTTGGAATCCATTCCTTCCAATCCATCGATTTCGGAAATGAACATTCAAATATTCACGGATCTCACGATGGAAATGTGCGGGAGTTCCATCCATTTGAAGCCCCATCCATTTGAAGCCCCATCGTTCTTCTTATGTCTAAGGGAATGTCTTGTAAAAGGACTGGAAAATAATTTGTTTAAAATTCTAAAAACAACATTCGATTCAAATATCCTTCGAAAATATATTGACCTATTATTCCGCCCCTTACATTCACTGACCATCTGTGTTGATTATGGATAATTCTAAATTGATGTGGATTGGAATCAGAATGATAGTGGAAGTTACGTCTGTTATTAACAGTCCCATTGTTATGAAAGGTGCACTCATCACTAAACAGAACTGAATTGAAAAAGTTTTCATCATCTGCAACTTTATCTAATACCCACATACAAAATTCAACTCGTTTCCCATAATCGTTTT
>JAFIRS010005890.1:0-47065 GCA_018342105.1 Gonioctena quinquepunctata | reverse complement strand
TTTTCAAACATCGAGGCCAGAAAGAGGTCAAAAGATTATGATAGGTAATATTTCCAATATATTAATACGAATTATATATTAGTGAAATATTTTGTAATCAAGGTGACTAGTAATTCCTCAAGAAACTAGTACTTAATTCATCATAAAAAAGAAGCGAAAAGCTAGAAATCTCCATCAAAATCTATTTATTTTCGGAGACTAGTCTTCATATACAGATGAAAGTAAATTCACGTTTTGATTTAACAAAATTCAAGCAAAACCAGTCGCTTTTTATTGTACCAATAAAGGTAGTGAAGAGTCGAAAGATATATAACACCATCAGAGCGATAGAAATTCTAATTTTTTTAGGTCAAATAGATTTATAAATTATAGAATATATTTTTTCCATTTTCGTGACTAAAATGTGACATATTTCAACTCAAATTAGTGAGAGGTTATACTTTTAATCACTAGTGATTCAATTTTTTACCTAGGTTACCAATAAACTACCATCATACACATTGCTCATAGTGCAGAAACGTGTCAATTATTCGTATGGAGTAGGCTGGTTTCCAAATCAAATGCATCACAAGCAAGGGTAGCGCAGTTTTATTCTTACTAGTCGGGTTTTGCAATTTTGTTTCGACGAGTCAATGACACAAATAGTTATGTATGCAACAATTGCAAAATAATTTCTTTTAATTTCTGAAAAAAAAAAAATCAGATTTAAAACACGTGAGTAAAGCGCAATTAATCACTCAGGTTCGTGATTAAATGCTACGCTATGACTTGTCCTAAAATAGTTATTCATTTCTGATCCTGTGAAGGTAAATCAGCACTTTTACTTATGAATTTTACGGCATAGAATACGTTAATTTTAACATCTGAAACTCTATTCATAAATTTCATGCATGTATGTCATTCGGATATTAAATGTTTTTGTAGAATATATTATTCATTGATAACAGAAAAATTGATCCATTGTTTGTGACGATAATTTTGAAACTTTGCTTGTAGAAATATATCAATGATAAGTAGCTATCATCATCAGTTTTGATTGAATATTTTTCTAGGCACAATCGGAGCAACACACTCCTCATGTTTGCTTATCAGATACAATGAAACCCACTGAATAGTAAGATGTATGAAAAAAATTGAATTTTTCAATGTGGACAAGAAAATCATGATGGAATGTGGGGGTTTTTGGGGTCAGAGATCATAATTGTTTTGTCAAAATTCAATAACTCAAAATGGCTGACGAGTTTTGCGATTCCATTCAAAATTGGTATAAAGGGGTTTTTGGGGTCAGAAATTTCGATTTTTCCGTCAAAATTGAATGATTCAAGCTAGTTGATTTCATGGATGTCTAAAAAGAATTAAATAAGTAAAAAACTTTCAAAGACAAGATATTAAATTGCACTAAAAGGAAAAAAAATACATTGAATTCTTGGAAAAACGGTATTTCGAGCCGCAGACGGAGCCTTGTGTCTTTGATAGCTCAGTTGATGGAGATCTAGAGCGCGCAGGTTCGAACCCTGCTCGAAAGATGCATTTTTCTACAATTTAAAAATGTGCCTGGAATGCCACAATTTTCCTCCTTTCATATTTTTCATAGACGCAATTTTCATTCGTAATGTATCTTTTAAGTTATGAATTTTATGAAAGGCTTTTTTCGATCCGCTGAGTAGAACCGGATATATTACCTTATAACTTATTTAAAAAAAACAGCAACAGTATTTCTACGACAACATTGATCTGAATAAAAATAATCCAATTAAAATGTGGAAAACTTTAAAAAATCTTATAAACCCAAAGGATTATGATAATTGTTTTGATAATAGCATTGAGTTGGAACTAAATGGTATTGTGAAAACAGTTAACGATCCCAAAGAAATTGCTGACCGATTTAATAATTATTTTGTGGATAGCATAAGGGATGTGATAAAATCCATCAAGGATGGTAACGAGGAATGTATTTGTCCATATGAATTTAACCGTTCTCTTATTGAATTCAGGAAACTTGAATTGAATGAGCTAATGATTATAATTAACGAAGTAGAAAATAAGTCGGGAAATGAGGTGATGAACACAAAATTCATAAAATCATCTTCTCAAGTGATTGGCCATGTATTATTACACTTTATAAATACCTCGCTTTCTTATGGTCTCTTTCTAGAGCCATTAAAACAAGCATTGTAGTGCCGATTCAAAAAATGTTAGGATCAACTCATGGGAATTTTGACCAATATACACTCTACCTTGCATAGAAAACATTCTCTGTTAATAGGCAACTGTTGGAATATCTAAGCGATAATAATATACTTATGTTGAAGCAATCTGGATTTAAAACCAACCACTCCTGTGAATCTGCATTGCAATTAACAATTACAAATTGGAAACAAGCCATTGATAGAGGAGAATATGTTTTGTCAGTATTTTTAGATCTTAAACGAGCCTTTGAGACTATTGATCGTTACTGAAAAAACTTGAGTTATGGAATTATTGGAACAGTACTGGAGACTTATCTGATAGAAACTAAATAACAAGGATAGGTAATACGTTTTCCGAATCACTAATAAATAATGTTAGTGTTCCTCAAAGCAGTGTTCTGGGCCCACTACTCTTTTTATTATATATTAATGACATCAATTTCCATCATGATGAGACTTCATTAACCTATTTACGGATTTCGTTATCAAGTAATAATTCAAGTTAGGCTATAGAAAAAATTAATAAATCATTTTGAATGGTTAGTGATTACTTATATAACAATAGGCTTAAGCTCAATACTACCAAAACGAAAGCAATGATTTTGACGTCTTTTAGATATTCCAATATTACAGTACACTTACCATCGACAATGAAAACATAGAATTTGTAAATTAATTTAAGTATCTCGGTTTCATGAGTGACAACATTTTGTCTTTCGATTCTCATTTCTCATACATCTATGAGAAAATATGTAAGAAACTATTTTTCTTCAGTAGAATTTCCCAAAATCTTTCAAGCTTTTCTAAAATCACCGTATTTAATACAATTATACAGCCACACTTCGACTACTGTGCAAGTTTATTGTATGCATTTGCTTTAAACAAAATAAATACATTACAAAGGCTTCAAAACAGGCGAATGAGGATAATACTAAGATGTAACAGATATACTAACATATCCCTTATGCTTTATACACTGCAGTAGCTACCAGTTTATGACAGATTTTACCTAAATGCTAGGATTTACATTTTCAAAATGAATCACAACATGGTACCTACCTCAATAAATTCCTCAAATTCAACATGGGAAATAAAAAAATGTTTACCTACCACGAGTCAATATGGGCAATACAATAATATCCCTCTTCTATAAGGGCTTAAAAGAATATAATGAATTACCTGTAATTATTAAGGATTCTGAAACGATTGTGGAGTTTTTAAGAGGAATCTAATTATGCATATTAGAAGATGAATATCAATTGACTTCTTGGTTACATTTGTAATTATCCAAAAATGCGTTACAAGATAAATAGTATGAAGGTAAGATATTTCATAGGGAAGAACATCCTAGGTTGGAAGGAGCTCAAGATAATTGTATTATTAGCTTGCAGCCAATGCTTAATTTTTTTATTAACATTGACTTCTCAATCAAGGTAAGAGTTCTGTTAATTTTGGGAATATGTACGGCAACAGGCTGATTTCTTGTGGAGTACTTATTCTTTGTATGGTTTTTGTTTTTGGTGAATTTTTCTTTGTTTATTATACACTGTAAGTAACGTTCTTTGATATCGAGGACTCGCGAAAGGTTGAATGTAATATATATATATATATATATACAGGGTGTATCTGGACTTCCTCTTTTCCTCTCGGGAATGTATAGATGGGGTCAAAATATCACCAGTACTTCATATAACTTTTGTTCCCCTTCGTTACCAAGTTACGGGCCCTCAAAGTTACAAAATGAAAAATGTTTTTCTTTGATAACTTTCAAAGTGAATATTCAAAATCATCTAAATTTTGGTAATTGACTAAAGAAATGAATTCCTTCGATGAGCTTTCATGCAGGAGTCAGTTGTTTTGCTACAAAGTCAGGAACGGACTACCCCCGATGGTCCACACCCCAAAACTTAGAAATGACAGATAATTTTTCAATAGTTTTCAACAAAATAAGGGTACGTAGACAATTTTCTCAGATAAAAGTACTCGTGTGGAAAGTCGATCGGAGCAACGATTCTTAATAAAAATGCAGTTTTACTCGACAACATCAAACCCGATCGTCCACCATTATTTGAAATGAAAAATTTTCACAGTAGAAATACTAATGCTAACGTTAATTCAACAACATTTATAACAGGGATAATACAAAATATGCTAAAATAAAGTCGTAAACAAAAAGTACAGTACCTAGTTGAAAGTTTCATTCACAATGTAGATATTTTTTCAAGTGAAATATCAAGTTATGTAGGTTCGTGGTGTTTTTGAACTAACAAACTACTCCACTATGAATTTTTTTTTTTTTTATTATGTTCTGGTTCCCACGAAAAGGGATATCCTGTAATGTTCAGAGAACATCGTGGGAACCTAGGGGAAAGGTAGGAGTTGGTGTTCTTCTTAAATTTCTGAAGGTTGTTCCTCGGGAACACCTCCCTAGGCAATGAGTTCCAAAGCCTCGCTGTTCGTTGGATGAACGAGTCTTTGGAAAGTGATGTTCTGCAGGTCTCCAAAGTGACCACGAAGGGGTGTGATGACTGAACTTGACGGGTTAATCTCGAAGAGACTGCCAAAGCAGGAACGATTGTTGATATTTCAGAAGAGCATCGCCCATGAAAATATCTATAAAATAGAGACAAATCGCCAACTTTTCTACGGTGTTCCAGACAAGTGAGCGAGTTTGTAAGCGAGGCATCACCGACGAGACGAATTGCCCTTTTTTGGACAGAATCCAATAGCCTCAGAATATGTTTAGGTGCCGCACTCCAAATATGGGAACAGTATTCCAGGACAGGTCGGATCTGTGCCTTATAGATCATAAGCAGCTGACTGGGGGTGAAATAGCTCTTGGCACGAAACAAAAAACCAAGTTTTGGGATGCACTTTGGCAATGGACCTCGTGATTTTCCCAGGAAAGGTTATTGCTGATAGTAATACCAAGCATCGATATGGATGGCTTCAGTGGTATGGTTACTCCTGACAAAGTTATGTTAGGCACAGTGAGATCGGCTTTTCTAGAGAAAAGACATGCTTGTGTTTGTTTGCATTGAATTCTACCAAGTTATTAGATCCCCATTCGAGAATTGTTGCTAAGTCCATATTTATATTATTAACATTTCTTCCTCGTTCATTTCTGGTTTCACGGGCTGATATAGGGGCCCTGGAAGAGAAAGCGGTATGGAGGGTACTATCATCGGCAAAGCTGTGTACTGGACATGAAGTTGCTTTCAACAGGTCGTTGATGTGAAGTAGAAATAGTGTTGGTGCGAGAATAGATCCTTGCGGAACACCAGCATTTAAGAGTAGAGTGTCAGATGAAACTCCATCGACCACTACATGGAGAGACCTGTTTGAGAGAAAACTAGCAAGCAGAGAACACAGTTGAGGGGGCAAGCCATAAGACGGAAGCTTGGCGAGGAGTCCCTGGTGCCAAACTCGATCGAACGCCTTGGAGATATCTATCAGTCCATATTTTGTATGTCGCGTGGAATAAGCACGTTTCGTGTTGTGTTATCTGAATCTCATGAAACTCAACATTTGTTGAGGAGTTTCACTGATAAGTATAATTTCATGGGAAATAAACTTCAACCCGAAGATGAATTTAGCTGAAAAAACGCACATCGGAAAACATAACTAATAAAAAGCAAATGAATAAACTACAAAAACGGCTGCACATGAATAGGTGAAAAATATCCGGTGAATAAATTTATGTTCCATTTCTTCCACAGATCTTGACAAAAACACCTTGTAGAAAGAAATAAAATTAGTGTGGATAAAAAATTACAACTGGAATGCGATTTTGTTTTGTTGAGTGGTGCGTTGTCATTTAATTGTCAATATTCTAATAGGACAGTTTGAAGTGTTTTGATATGGCCGAACAGTTTGCTTTCAACGAATATGCAGATATGCATGCATCGTATGGACGAGCATTTGGTAATGCTGCAGAAGCCCGTCGTCTATATGCTGAACATTTTCCCAATCGAACGGCAAGAGAAACGTTCAAGCGTGTCGATCGCAGCTTGAGGGAGACAGGTATGTCTAATGGATAATTAATTGGAGCCTGTTGTTTTATTTCGATATTATTGTGGGTTCAGTTTTGCCAAAACGAGGTGGTCAGGGCGCTCCTAGGGCTGTGCGTACCGTTGTATTGGGGAAAAATATTTTGGAAGCTGTCGCTGATGATCCTTCAATGAGCATCAGGAACCTATCAGAACAGTTCCATACATCCAAGTCCACTATTCGTAGAATAATTAGGGACCAACTGCTCCACCCATATCACATGCCATGACACCTGAAGATTTTCCAGCACGACTGGAATATGCCAATTGGTTCCTGGATAAGCAAAGAGAGGATATGACTTCTATTACTCGAGTTTTATTCACTGATGGAGCAGGTTTCAGTAGAGATGGAGTAACCAACTAACATCCACATATGGGCCGAATATGGGCCGAAGAAAATCCCCATGGGATATTGCAAACCAAACACCAACGGAAATTCAACGTGAATGTTGGGGCTGGTATCATAGGAAACCATCTTATAGGACCATTCGTTCTATATGACCGATTGAATGGAGAACGTTATTTGGAGTTCATTCAGAACGATTTGAATAGACTTTTGGAACATATTCCATTGCAAACCCGAAGAGATATGTGGTTTATGCATGATGGCGCTCCTCCTCATTTTAGTTTGATTGTGCGGGATCATCTGAACCAGATTTTCACCAATAGATTGGTAGAGGTGGGCCATATTCATGGCCACCGCGGTCTCCGGATTTAAATCCATTGTATTTCTTTCTGTGGGGGCATCTAAAAAGCCTCGTTTATGCTACACCTATTCACACCAGAGATGCCTTGTTGAATAGAATTACATTACATTGTGAAGCTATACGAAACGACCCTGGCATGCTATTTCAAGTGCAGAGAGTGTGTTTGCGCCGACTAAGAAAATGTTTTGAGAGAGACGGGGGTCATATCGAGCAGTTTTTATAGCGGATTTTGCATTTCTGTTTGCTCTTGAGGCTTGCGATTGATTATTTACACCATGTGTTTTGTAAGGTAAACGTGTTTGCATGATAAAAATTCGTTATGAACATTGTACCTATCACTTCTATTTTCATTACAAATTAATCTTTTCGAATAATGGTAGACATCTCAGGTTGGATGTCGTCGAACAAAAATGCATTTTTATCAAAAATCGTTGCTCCGATCGATTTTCCACACGAGAACCTTTATTCAGGAAATTGTCCGGGTAACCTTGTTTTGTTAGAACATATTGACAAATCCCAGTCATTTCAAAGTTTTGGGGGGTGGACCATCGGGGGTAGTCCGTTCCTGACTTTGTAGCAAAACAGAGTCAGTTGTTTTGCTGCATGAAAGCTCATCGAAGGAATTCATTTGTTTAGTCAATCACCGAAATTTAGATGATTTTGAATATTCACTTTGAAAGGTATCAAAGAAAAACATTTTCCATTTTTTAACTTTGAGGGCCCGTAACTTGGTGACGAAGGCTTTTAGGAACAAAAGTTATATGAAGTACTGGTGATATTTTGACCCCATCTATACATTCCCGAGAGGAAAAGAGGAAGTCCAGGGACACCCTGTATATGATAAAGATTGATTTATAAAGATATTTTTTAGGAGTATTTACCATTACAAAGTTAGTTGATAGTCAACAAAAATCGTATTATTTTCAGAACACATGAAAAATTTTGTTAGGCGTCGAGATGCCCCGCTACCCCCTCGCCCCATAGTTCGGAAATATTTCAGACAATATTTCACACAGAAAGACATTATTGGCGCTGTATTTTGGGATTTTGTGTATTGTATCTAATCTCTATAACATTGGGGGCGGGGAAAGGGGAGGGTCTTGCCCCCCTGGGTACGTCCTTGTCGGAAAGTCAGTTTAAAATCGGATAGTTTTTACTACTATTATTATTACAGACAAGAAAGCGACTCAATAATAAATAATAGTTCAGAAAAACTAAAAAACACGCTTTTATAGAAAACCAGACTAAAAAAATAGAAAATAAGAAAAAACATTATTTTATTAAAAAAAAAAGCGTGGGGTGCATGGTATCGCCTCGGTGTGTAATGTACTGTATAATTATTGATACCATGCACCCCACGCTTTTTTTAAATAATTTTTTTTTTTTCATATTTTCTATTTTTTTAGTCTGGTTTTCTATAAAAGCGTGTTTTTTTTTTTTAAACTATTATTTATTTCCTACTTTTTAGTGTAGCTTATTTATAAAAGCGTGTTTTTTTAGTTTTTTTTGAACTATTATTTTTAGAATTCTTTGCAAATTAAAAAATGGAATAATCTCATCAAATTAGTTAATCATAATCTCTGACCCCAAAAACACACACATACCAATTTTGAATAGAATCAGACCATTATGGAAAAATTTGGCCGCCATTTTAAAGCCGCCATCTTCAATTTTCCCATTTTTACAAAAAAATCATAATATTCGACCCAAAAACCCCCACATACCAATTTTGAATAGAATCAGACCATAATCACAAAACTCGGCCGCCATCTTGAATTTTCCAATTTTTACAAAAGAATCAGAATATTCGACCCCGAAAACCCCCACATACCAATTTTGAATAGAATCAGACCATAATCACAAAACTCATCCACCATTTTGGAGCCGCCATCTTGAATTTTCTAATTTTGACAAAAGAATCATAATCTCCGACCACAAAAACCCTCGGATACCAATTTTGAATCGAATCGGACCATAATCACAAAACTCGTACGCCATATTGGAGCCGCCATTTTGTTTTTTCTTCACACAAAAATTTCTTAATGCATTGTCACCGGAATTATGTACACTTGCTAAATTTCGAATCATTCGGACGTCTGGAAGTGGGTCAAAATCGCGCCCAAAGGAGTCGGTTACAAACAAACAAACAAACTAACAAACAAACAAACAAACATACAAGTGAAGCTAATATAAAGCGTGTAAAATCAAACAAACAAACAAACATACAAGTGAAGCTAATATAAAGCGTGTAAAAACGTTGTAAATTAGCACGATTTTAGGTTGTGTTTTTACTGAACTTCCAGGTGCCATAGCGCAGGAATATTTCGATTTTTGTCACTCCGAGATGGAAGACAATTATGGTTCTCTACTCCCCCCTATAAAAATTACGTAGATTCGGCACTGGTGTAATTTGTATAGTACAACTAATATACGGGACTAAACCGCCTACTTTTCATATTCTTTTCATTATCGATCACCATATGCCATAATATATAGGTGAAGAGAAGGTCTCCGCGTACTTGAAGATGATAGCATATTTTGCGATTTTTCAAGGATTTTCTTCGGTACACGATTTATAAATAAATGCAAAACATAACTTACTTCCATATTCGTCTGTGTTAGAATCTCCGTACTTTGATACATGTGCACTTTCACAAAAACTCTCGGCAGATTATCGGAAAGTTAAGACGTCGTTACTTGTATATTGTGTCGTTATCTTGTATTGTCACTTATCTGAGGTTTCAATAATAGACTCGAATCTAACGCGCAAGGTTTGTTTTTAATTTATTCGCATTGGAATGAGTAGTGACAGTGTTTTTCCCCCAATTATTATTCAACTATACAATTATTAAAGGTGATGAGCAACCGCAATATCACAACAGAGGGAATGGAATTATAAGTATACGTTCGATGAAAGTCGACTCTTATCTGGCAGGCACACATTTTGTTTTATTTTCAGCCGATGCAGAAGACCTTGGGTTTTGAATATATATTATGCGGTACATGGTATTTTCTATTTACGCAAGTAAGAATTGATATTTGAATGCATTTTATGCTTAAAGGTGGGATATTTATAAACAGTATGACAACATAATGTTCACAAGGAAAACTTAATTGAATGAAAATCGAAAGCAATAGTTTTGAAAATGAAAAATCTACGATGAAAACTGAGGATATTTTTTGTAACATTTAACAAAAACAACTTCCTGGCCTATAAATCACTTGTAACATACCGGGGACACAGGATATCGGGCCACCCTGTAACTTCTGCATTCCTGAACGGATTTTTCTGAAATTTGGTACAGTTATATACGCAACTATTTCGGATTTGATCACTTACAATCCAATATGGCGGACTTCCGGTTTTCTGGAAATGCCAGTAACTTTGTTATATGTATATTTTTACATATTCAAGTTCCACAGGTCAAAACAAGTACAAACCTTATGCCAAATGTCATTTTTTTAAAACATTTGAAATTAAAATTGTTTTTTTATTTTATCTAGGGGATAAATGAGATTTGGTCGAAGCTATTCACAATGAGTCGCAAATAACAGAAAAACTTTTTCTGAATCATTTATTGATGAATCAATTCAGTCACATCACATTTTGATCAAAATTAATTTTTTCAAATAAAACCCGTATGGGCCACCTACCTGACTCTCTAGAACATTCATTAAGGAAAATAGAGAAGAGAGAGAATAGATCCTTGCGGAACACCAAGAAAAACAAAGTTGCGGGATTTAGTGAAGGTAACAAACGAAAAAAAAACAGAATATTTTTCATCCTAAAATTTCCAGTCCAAATCAAGTAGAATAAGAGAAATAGAGCTAGATTGGAACAATCTTTGGAGGAAATGAAAGCACAGGATATTTGCAAAGAATGTTTCAAAAAAGCTTGCGACAAGCACCTTCCGCTGTTTTTGGGAAGTACTGCCAAGATTGTCAGTGACCTGAAGGATAGGAAACTGAAGGGAAGGAGATACACTAAAGAATTCAAACAACATGCACTATCTCTTTATTACACTGGACCAAAAGCTTACAGAAGAATGGTAAAAAATTATCATTTTCCTTCTTTATCCACTTTGAGGAGAATGACATAAAATATTCAGAAAATTGAGGTATGCTGATTTTTGAAGGTAACATAGATGATGTCACAAAGGCGAGGAGAGAAAACAATCTAAATCAGCTTTTCTTTTAATTTTCAGTAATACCCGCATGAGATAATCGGAGAAGGAGGGGTATCTAAACCAAGCAGTTGGTCGGAGGAACAAGGCTCACTCTCAAGATCGATAAGGCTAATGACTATTATTAGTATAATTATCACTTTTTAATAAACACATGAGTTTCACAAGTAAGCGTGGACTTTTCATTCTATGAAGATATCTTGATTTTAGCTAGTAAATTCCGAACCATCACAGAGTGTTCCATGGCTCTTTAGAAAAAATTATCCACTATATTTAGAATTTTCCATCTCCAAATCAAATATACTTATAGTCAGAAGATTGTCATCTCATGGGCAATTTTTTTTACAAAATTAAATATAAAAGTAATGATAAAAATATTTGACTTGCTAGTTCAGAGAAGATACAAATTAATTTATACATATATGTACTACGAAGATAATTTGAATTCTTGCGATAAGATAGTCGTGTTGTCTGCCAAAATAGTGAACATCTCTTAATTTGTCCAAAAGCTGAGAGACTATCAGTGTTCACAATTTGGGTTCTTTCACTCAGATAGGACTCGAACCAATTGAAGCTTCGTCCTCTGAAGCTGTAGAGATGAAGCTTACGTAACAGTCAAAAGCTTTAGGTATATCACAAAATACTGCATCGCTCACTTCCTTCAGACTAGGATATAGATTTTTCAGAAAGCGAATTTATTTATTGAAATTATTCATTGAATTTTAGATCTTTAGCAACTCTGCTAGACATTCAAGAATTAGATCGTTTTAAAAGTGGGGTTCCGTTTTGTCCCTGGAAAACTTAGGGCAAAGTTTTGCCGCTGTCATAGTGACGAAAACACAGCCCTTTATGGGTTTTTTTGTGTATGCATTAACTTGTCTAGTATATAAATCACTACACTCAACAATAACCTGTTTTCATCACATTTTCGTCAATCCTAGCGAAGTATCCATGGAATAGGTAGCTTGTCATGAAGAACTTAGCAAGAACCATGGAAAATGTAATAATGTATTTATTCGAAACCGAAGTTTGAATAGTTACAATCTAATGTAGACCTTTTTGATTCGATCGTTAATTGCAGATTCAGTGATCCAGTCCTTTTTGAGAATTTCATAATTCAATATAAATAAATTGACCTAACCTAACCAACAAAAATGGAGTCCATATTATATATCCATCGTCAATAAGTGAAACTCTTCGACGCATTCTGAAGACTAAAACAATCATTTATAAATTATAAAATGTTGAAATTTCAATTCATCGATTCAATTTGATGCCTATATAAATGAGAAAATATTCTCTTAATATTTCATCCCATTCGAAAATCTTGATATTTCCTCATTTTTTTTAATTCGAAAACACCCGAAGCGTTTCCTCGTGTACGATACCCGACACTTGATGTCACATGACAGCTTTCCTGACTCCTAATTGGCTAAACCCAACTCTGATTTATGATTGAAATCAAAAGTGACAGCTTTTGAAGGATTTTGAAACGATTTTACTATTTCATTCATGAATAGGGTGATTTCTCTTGTCCTCTACTAGGGTATTTTCGTGATTTCCGTAACAATATACTTGGTTAAGGCTGTAGTAATGCTTCAAATATGCGGAGTAAACATGTAGGACTCCAAACGGAAATTTTAAATGTTGATCCCAGAAAAAAAAGATGATGCCCATAACCTCAATGATGCCATCAGCATCAATAATGGAACTGTCATGTTTTCTATTTTTTTCCAGGAATCTTTAAAAAAAATCTGGCTCTCCAAATAGATGGAATATTTTGAAAAATAATGTTAGAAATTTGTTCTTGGGACATGTTAGTGACACACGGTGTACAAGTAGTATCAAGCTCTTTGAAGTGGTCTTATGTATGTAACGACCAAAGTAGGTATTTTAGTACAAGAAAGACAAATTCATCATCTGGAAAGTTAAAATATTTTGAATTTATATGGTCCTTAATAATCTGGCATGATATTCTTCAAAAATTTGATGTTATTAACAAAATGCTGTGAAATGAATAGATTGATTAATGTAAGACCACAACAATATTTTGAAATACATTTTTATTTTGGCATAATAGCTAGTGCAAAAACCTCTATGGAGGAAAGATTCCAGTCATCGAATAATTGTAACAATAAAATCAGTTTTTTATATTGTTTTCATACGATGAACTCTGACAATTTGAAAGAAAAATGCATGTATTTGGGTTATTTTCCACAAATTAATGTGGTTGCCGTCTTGGAAAAACAACTAAATGGTAAGGAGTTATATAATGAAATATTATGTTTCAGGGAAATATTTCCTGCTCTAATCATTTTGCACAACATCATAAATGATGAATTACTGTCTTCATTCCCAAATTTTTCAATAGCAATGGGAATTTTTTTGACTTTACCTGTGCAGCAGCTGGAGAAAGAATTTTCTTCAAACTGAAATGGATGGGAGATCTCCAGTTAAATTGATGACAGTTTGAAAATTCCACTGACATTAATCAAAAAAAATCTCAGGTCTTCAATTCCACAAGAAAGACTACCAAATCTTCATATAAAACTAACAAAAATATGAATTTACTGTAGAAAAAACAACAACACTAGGTATACACTTGTGGAGCCCAATCAAGCGACATATGGTTCGTTAATATTTGAATGAGAATTTTGTGACACGGTATTTGGAGCCATTTTCAAGAAAAAAGTGAAGAATCTACCTAAAATCGCAGTTATTATGAATATAAAAAAATACAAATAAAAAATAAGACAATGGTTGGTCGCGATAATATTTTCATGGAATTCTTAGTGAAATCAACGAGTCAGTTCTTTAGCATGAGTTTCGGCAGCTATTGTTCAATGTTTCCCTATTAATAAACATGAAATAATCGAAAAAAAGGTTTGACATAGACTGCTGTAATTATACAGAGTGACCCATTTGAAAGCGGGCCCCCTCTCTAAAACTGTTACTTATTATCCGATTCAGAAGTTTTTTTTTCAGTAGATAGAGCATCAATAGTTCTGGTTGAATGCCATAAATTCGAAATAAAAATAAAGATTTCACGGCCTAGTTCGAATTTTTTTCAAGGTAAAAATCCAAAAAACATACTAGCGATTTTTTTTAATGAAATTTGACTACGCCACTGGATTTGTGATGCTTCCAAATGGGTGTTACCAAAATTTCACGATAAAATTATTTTTTTAACAGAAATATAGCATAAGTAAAATATTCATATCAATATCGAAATAATTCAAATATTTGTCATATAAATCACAATTTTGTAAATTATATGGTTTGAAATACTCCTTCAGAACATAACAACTCTATGTGGGATATGTTATGTCTCTTAGAACACTGCAGTTTGTTGTCAAAGAATAGAAATGCACATCTTTACATCCAATAATATAATTACCAATATTAATAACATAAATGAACTACTACACAAGAATGTATTGACATGACAGTGCCTACACATTAAATTTCGGACTGTTCAACCAAATCTCCATTTAATTCGATATCGTATCGTTTTCTAATGTTAACCATAACATTCGATAATTGGTTTGGGGTGATATCTCTGCAAGCCTGTCCTATTCTTTCACGCAGTTCCTCTTTGCTCGTTGGGCGAGTTTTGTAAACTTTTTCTTCAACGAAGCCCCATAAAAAATATCCAATGGAGTCAAGTCCGGGGATCTAGGGGGAAACTCGATCAATGCACTATTTCGCCTTATCCACCGATTAGAAAAATTTTCTTCCAACCAATCTCTCACAATCCTGCTATTGTGGATGGAACAGTCATCTAATTGAAATAGAAGATGAGCCTCTTCTGCCAGTTGAAATTCATCCATAGCGTTGGAAAATTCGTTTTTCAAAAAATTCAAAAAATGTTGACCATTCAAATTGCTTTAAAAAAAAGGGGCCAATTATTTTGGTATGTAATATTCCACATCAAACATTAATTTTTTGTGAGTACTGTCTTCTGCAATTTATTATCCAATGTGGATTTTCTTCCGTTCAGTACCTTGTATTTTGAGAATTAACTGTTCCATTGGTTGTAGGTAAATGTTGACTCGTCACTGAACAGAATTTTTTTCAGAAAATTCCTGTTATTTAGATATTATCCTTGAGCCCATAAACTATACTCCATCTTCTTTTCATGATCGCCTTCTCCTAAGGTGTGAAGACACTTTGGTTTAAAGGGATTCATCTTATTATATTTCCTAAGATTTCTCCTTAACTTGCAATTCTCACACTTGTTTTCGGATTATTATTAAAATAATTTCGAATTCGTTCAGAATTATTTCGTCTCTGTCTTTGTACAATATTACTATTCTTCAGAATATGTTTACAAACAGCTCCATACTGATTGAAAATTTGGTTTATTCGGCCAACTGTAGCTCTGCTAATATTTCAACGCTCCGGATGCATGTTATTGAAAATTCTACATACTTCCCTTTCGGATCTGTCGTTGTTACCACGAAGTCTTACTATTTCAAATTCCTCGTGCAAAGTCAAATTATCAGCCATACTTCTTTATTAGTATAGGTACTTATAAACTTCACTATTAACACTGACAAATTTGTGTCTTTTCGTCTATTGTTCTGATGACTTGTCATCTCTATAGCAACTACAGTTACAAAGCCTCCTAATAAAAATAATATTTTTGAAATGTGGTATCCTAAGCATGTTTGAATGAAACCAAGATTGATATTTGGAATAACTGTCAACCACCAAAGAGGAACTGCGTGAAAGAATAAGACAGGCTTGCACAGATATTACCCCAAACCAATGATCGAATGTTGATCGAATCTTATGGTTAGTAAGCATTAGAAAATGGTAGAATAAATGTATCGAATTAAATCGGGATTTGGTTGAAAAGTAAGAAAATTGATGTGTGGGCACTCTCATTTCAATCCATTCTTTTGTTGTAGTTCATTTATGTTATCAATATTGGTTATTATTGATTATTGATTACTATTTGATGTAAAGATGTACATTTAATTTCTTTGACAAAAAACTGCAGTGTTCTGATGGACATAACTATCTCCTATACTATGGAGTTACGTTTGGAAGAAACATAATTTGACGCCATTTTGAATAACTGCTGTTTACAAACTCGACTCCTAACGACCTGAAAGAGCATTTTAAACGATATTTTTAACAAGATTGTGATTTATATGATGACTATTCGAAATATTTTAATAAAGTGATATGAATTTTACTTATGCCATATTTCTGTTAAAAAAAATTTTATCGTGAAATATTGGTCACACCCATTAGAAAGCATCACAAATCCAGTGGCGTCGTCAAATTTTATAAAAAAAAATCGCTAGTATGTTTTTGGATTTTTGACCTTGAAAAAAATTCGAAGTAGGCTGTGAAATTTTTATTTATAATTTCGAATTTATGTCATTCAACTGAAACTAATGATGCTCTATCTACTGGAAAAAAAAACTTCTGAATCGGATAATAAATAACAGATCATGTCCAGTTATGCTTAGCTTCTTCAAAGAAGTTATTCTTAAATGTTAATTTATGGTTTGATTTTCAGGTTTAAAAAACTACCAATTTCCATCAACAAAAATGTTTGCTATATGGTACAGCGTATTTGAACCTCACTGTATATCCTTACCTCAGACGGATTAATTTGAAATATAAAACAGCATTTGAAATATTCCCTTCTTTTTCTCAAATAAATGCTGAGGGAAAATATTGCTCATGATCTGGAAAGAAGGAATCTGATTGTCTAAAGAAAAACCTGTTCGTTTTTACCAATTCATTGAATCACCCATATGTTATTTTTATTAAAACTTCCATCAACATAATCTGTGACTTGCAGTCATTTATTAACCCACCCAAGCGAGGAAAATGGCATGACATGAACGTGAAAATCATCTCATTAAATACGCAGTTGTCATTGGATTGTTTTTTCACATCCGTAACTTCTGTCGTAATTTTCTAGCAAAACTAGACTAAACGTCAAATAATGAAGGCTTTCAGTTCTGACAGTTCCAGATGGATGTAATTTGTGGTGCCAGAAATCGAAGTTTCAAAAGTGAATCCTTAATGTTTGGAAAAAAATTAAAATCGTGATCGGCTGACTCAAGGTATGTTCTACTATAGTAAGATAATATTATAGTATACCTACAACTATCTCATCACTTGAAAAAGGTACTGATTGCATATTTATTTCGATTGCTTTCAGATGTATATGTTTCTAGAGAAAAAAGTCAAGCACCGATTTTGTTTGTATAAAAATACGATGAACAAATATTTACTTCTCGCTATTTCACAATGCATTTTCACAAAGAAATGCAACAGGTACTTACTATTCAACGAGACTTGTACGTGGTCGCTTCTCATTATAACAGGCTTTATATTAGATATTAGCTTCACTTGTATCTATGTACCTATGTGTAAAGCTTTTTTTTTCGCCAAGAGCAACAAAAATTATGATAAGCAACATGTTTCCTTTTTCTTCAATTTGTTCAAATGGTTGTGCCACCATGTCCAAAGGACTAGGCAGGAATTTGCTGAAATTTTAGTATGTTACACCTAAGGTATATTATATTAATTCTACGCGACCACGATAGCAATTGCATTAGTTGATACAGGGTGTAACCGAAACTTTATATTTCTTGTCATGTAAAAAACGATTTTAAATAATATAATAACTTGTAATACAATTATCAAGATCATAATGCAAAATTGACATCAATGAAGAAATACCTTCGTGCCTCATATTGAAAATTCCAATCCACCCCCATTTAGGGGTAGTTTGTACTTGTGATTTTTCTAATAACTCTGCTGACCGGGGATTTCTAGCTAAGATATTTCATTGAAACGCTGAAATGTAGATTGCATAAAACATATTTTTTGGGTCACCATAAAAATTCAAACCAGTCCCTCATAAGGGTAGTTTATACCTGATTTTTCGAGAACTTTATTGACCCAGGATTTCCGGTGAATCTATTTCATTAGAACGGTAGAAAATGCTGGCATAAAATGTATTAGTTTGTGCGACCATGAAAAAATCCAATCAGCCCCTTAGGGGATAGTTTATACTTGAGTTTGTTGGAAGAACTTTGCTGACCGAGGATACCCAGAGGGTATGGTATCGTAGGGATAGTTGATTATTTGTCAAATAGGACACGAGGTTCGTGTGAATGAATCTTCTTCTTAATTTCAACAGATAACATGGGAGTCCCCCAAAGGGAAAGTGTACTTGGTCCTCTTCTATTCATTTTGTATATGAATGATATCAATTTGTTCACTGACTGTGAATTTGTAAACTTATTTGCAGATGATACTCTACTGTCCTGCAGCGGAACCGATTTAGAACAAACTATTGAGAAAATGAATAGAGTATTAATAGATGTTGAGAAATATCTTGAAATGAATAAAATGAAATTAAACGTAACAAAAACCAAAGCTATGATTATTAGTAGTAAATTTAAATGCAATAAAATAAATATATGCGACATGAATATATTATTGGAAGATAAATGTGAAATAGTAACAGCAGTGAAGTATCTGGGATTCCAATTAGATAATTGTTTGACATTCGATAATCACTTCGAATATATTAAGAGAAAGATCTCAAAAAAGTTATATTTTTTCAGAATAATTGCAAACAACTTATCAACTGAAACTAAAATTAGGGCTTATAAAGCGATAATACAACCACACTTTGAATACTGTGCTTCTATTTTATTTTCTTTCAACCTCAACAAAATGCAACAATTGCAGAAACTACAGAATCGAGGTATGAGAATCATCTTGAATTGTAATAGTTATACATCAATTTTTAGCGTGTTTTTAACCGACGAAACCAAAAAGGAGGAGGATCTCTAGTCGACGCGTATTTTTTTTTAATTTTATTTTTATGTATGATCAGGCATAACTTTTTACTGGGTTCTTCGATTTGGATGATTTTTTTTATTAGATAGGGTATGCCTCATAGTGGATCATATTTCAATTTCAGAAAGAAATTATCCACCTTACGGGTAGAAAAATAGAATAATTGATTTTTCCTTGTGAACATTGGCACACATATGTAGTTGACAATGACAGATCTTATGTCATTATTTTTTGTTCTCCCACATCCATCACAATTATTTTATTCTATGAGAGGATGGAATGATATACAAAGTGATAAAATAAACTAACAGAACAACAAAAATAATTTATATTACAACATATAGTAAAAGTAGATAATCATAAATAGATAAATCATTATTGTAACGAACCTAGGCCGGACCTGTCGCCCTCACACGTTTCCGTCGACAACGATGAGATCATCCCGAGATATTCAAGAACCATCCAGTCACTCTGCCGCGAAAACAACGTCAATATTGGAAGCACTTGGAACATGCTGGACGAACTGGCAGAATTCGAAACATCGAAAGAGAATGCTGTATCGGAGATAAATAGACACCCTCAAGAGGGAGTGGACAGTCCATACGATCGAGCTATACAGTAGCGTAGTTAATCATAAATTAAGTTGTATATTTAAGTGTTAAATAAATTAGTAAAAACCAAGTTAGGTTTATTTACGTTACAATTGGTGTCGGACGCGAGATTTTGAAAATATACAAGTGTATCGTGGAGTGGATAGTCAGAAAAATGAACTTGATAGACCTTTTTGTACGCCAAAAATAGACAGTGGTCCCGGTTTTCGCGAAGTGGACAATTGTGCGTGGGAATATAAACTCGCCTACACTGTTCGCGTGAAACAGACAAATAGACTGGTGGCCCGTGGAAAAGAATTCGGAAGTGAATTTTAACAAACTGATAAACTTTTCGTGTAAAACAGACTGATACCTCGTCCAAAGACAAAATGTGTTCAAGAAAAGTGCCTTTGGATTTGAAGGTAGGGAATTGAAACAGGAATTGGGGAAAGGGAACTGGAAACAACAGGTAAAAAAGCAAAGTACTCCAGGAAAAGACTTGCAGAAGGACTTATACAAGAAGGTGAGGACCCCGAAACATTTTTATTCAAGAAGTTCCGAGGCAAATTTTAAATTTGGTAATGAATAAACTCGAAAAAACACTAAATCCGTGAAAGAAGAACTGCAACAAAATTCGAGAAATCTGGAAGAGAAGCTTGAAGAAAATTTAGAAATCTGGAGAGAAGCTGAAAATTCTATAAAAACTGGAAGAGAGCTTCGAGAAAATTCAAAGGGAAGGAGTGCAGAAATTTTGGAGGCCCGAAAATTTAGAAATTAAAGAAGCTTCTAGAAAATTCAAAAGCCTGGAAGAAAATGCAAGAAACCTGGAAGAGAAGTTCCTGGGAAAACACAGAAGGCCCTAAAAAGAATTGTGTGGTGTGGCTAAATTTTCTAGAAGGGGAAAATGAACCGTTGAAAACAGAGATAGAAAAAATTTGGGGAAAAAATAACACAAATGGAAAAAAAAAAGGAAACGACCCGGGCGGAAAAAAAAATTTTCCCCCCAAAGGGATTAAAATGAATGGACTTGGGGTTTGAACTTGGAAAAGGTTCAAGGGGGTTAAAAGATGTAAGGTCTTTTAAAAAAGGGAAGTTTTCCCAAAACCCCCTCAATTCGGGGAAAAAACTCCAGGGGAAAATTTTGGGTTTAAACGGCCCAAACAAATGGAGGTGGGGAAACTTTAGAAACCCCTTGCTTACTGGGGGAAACCTACAAAATCTTACCGCCAGAACAGGAGGACTATGATCAGCTGATTAAACTTTGGAAACGATAGGGCCAGGCCCATTTGGAACACGTACCCCCACCCCAACTAAAAAATCTTTTCCAGAAATCGGGCGAAAAAAAAATTAAGGGCATTACGTTGGTTTTTGTCTATATCCAAACCCCCCGGAAAATGAAAGGGGGAGCGATTAGCGGTTCAGGCTTGGATGGACTCCGTGCCAAAAGAAACCAGACAAGCGTTGACCAAGCTCCCCCAACACATCTAAGCTTTGGACGCAAAAATTTCCCCAAAAAAAGCAAAAATTTTTGGGGAAAAAAGGAAAAAGGGAAGTAAGGGGGGGGTTGGGGTTTTTGGAAAAAATGTGGGGTGGCAAATGGCTTCCAAATTCAAAAAACGACTCCGTGCGGGGAAAACAAAAAAGGCCCCGACGAGAAGGGGCAATCGTGGCCTTTTCCAACCCCTTTTAAAAACCCATATGTCGCTACCGAAACATAGAACAGAGGTTTTTTCGTAACTCTCTAAACAAACCCACCATGCTGGGGGGCCCCGGGTGCCAAGGACAATTCTCGGCCCTTTCCCTTTCCCAAAACCGGAAAAAATTGAACCACAACTTGGAAGCCCCACAGCAACAGGGGCCAGCCCCCAAATGGCGGCCCCGATTGAAAAAAATTTTTGGGCAGCAAAGAAGGAAAATCAGGCACTTGTAGCGGACATCGGAAAAGATCAATCATGGGGGAAAGGACATCATAATTCCAGGGGGTTTGAATTGGATTTCAAGACGGCGTCCTACGTGTCAACGGAAAAGGAAAGGTTTTCTTCATGGGAAAAGTAAAGGTTGTCCGTGTGTTGGCTAAGATTAAGCGTACCGGGGCGAAACCATCCTGGAGGCCCCGGAGGGGGGTGCACGGGGGGGAATGATGATTTTCCCCACCCAAAAATTCAGAAAAAAATTGGACGGGGGGTTCCCGGGGGGGAAACCCGCGTGCTAAAAAAATTTTTACCGGAAAAAGGGCCCAAAAAGTCAATTCCCAGTGACCTTAAAAAAGGAACCCTTTGGGCACTGCTCGTCAGTTTCATCTTGACCGGGCTACGGGTACGTTAAAAAACCCCACAGAACTAAAAAAAATTGGTTCCCCTTTCCAAAACCCAAACTCAACAAAACTAAAATTTGTAAAAAAATCCCAAAACTTTTTGACCCCCGGACAAAGGAAAAGGGGGGGCGAAATTAGCCCCAAACCAAGATTGATCCGGGTCCACCGCCCAAAAAATAAAAAGGGAATTCCTCTTGCCAAAAAAGGGGAAAAGGGTTTTCAAAATAGTCAGCAATTGGGAAAAAAAGGGTTATCGAACCATCGCGCCCTGGTCCTCTATCGTCTTTTGAAGAAAAAAAAGGGTGGATGCCCTTTTTTGAGACTATCCCAAACAAAAATTCACGAAAAAGGGGCAGTTCCCCCTCCCCGAATAGATGACACCCTAACGTTGGGTGGTTCCACGTTTTTTTTCGCCCTTGACTAAAAGGGGGATTTGGGGAAAAAAAAAAATTCCGGAAAAATCGAAAAAACTCTTTTACCATGGCCCCGGTTGTGGCAGTTCACCGTTATGCCCCTTCCTTTAATGCCCCCACTTCAAAGTTAAAAGGAAACAGTACTGAAGGGACTCTCGGGAAAAGTGTCAAAATGTATTTCGAAAAACATAATTTGTGGCGGAAACGTTTAGGGCCACGTAAAAAAAAATTTGGGGGAAATATTCCTGCGACTGAATTTGGTTTGGCGGGGCCCCAAAAATCCATCTTTCCAAAAAAAATTTGATACCTCCCACTTTTTCTTTGGGAAGGGGGGTAGCAGTGGATGCCCCGAAGATCAAAGCTTTTGGGGGGGGCCCACCCAAAGACATTACCCCAAACCAATTTCCTTGGTTTATACATCATCCCGATATTTTTTGGGTTCCCAACACCCTAAACCCCCGCCAATCAGGAAGGGGGCCAAAAAAAAATTCCAGTGGCCCCAAAATTCAAAACTCATTCGGGGGTGAAAGGACTTTGATCAACCACCTATATCCCCCCCAAAAGGGGGAAAATTTTTTTGGATACGGACGCCAGCAACGTGGGACTTGGGCTGTCTATCTCAGATCCAGGAGGGACAGGAGAAGGTCATTGGTTATTTCAGCAAGACGCTTAGCAAACCAGAGCGCAATTACTGTGTCACCAGGCGAGAGCTGTTAGCTGTTGTAAAGGGAGTGGAACACTTCTACAAGTACGTGTATGGAAGAAGATTCCTGTTGAGAACACCATGCAGCTCTCAAATGGCCTTAAAAGTTCAAAAATCCTGAGGGTCAAGTAGCACGTTGGATCGAGAGACTCCAAGAATTCGATTTCGAGATCGAACATCGAGCCGAACTAGCCATAAGAATGCAGATGCCTTGTCGCGAAGACCATGTCAGATGATTGCTCACATTGCCGACGAGCAGAAGAAAAGCAACATTTTGTAGAACCGCGGCAATGGATGACAACTGGAATGACAGCAGTCCAGAAAGACCAAGAGAGGCCCCGACCTTGGCAGTCGTCAGCTGGAAGAAGGGCAATCGAAGACCATCATGGCAGGAAGTAGCAGGTTACTCGCCGGCTGTTAAGTCCTATTGGGCACAATGGAACTCTCTTATTCTGGACAATGGAATCCTGAAACGTGTGTTGGAGGCCGATATTGTGGGAAGACAGACGCAAATAATTGTTCCCAGGAACAGAAGAGAGGAAGTGCTGCGGAAATCCATGATGGAGTCGCCGGGGGACATCTGGGAGTGACGAAGACCCTGCAGAAAGTGAGGCAACGGTTTTACTGGGCCCAATTGTCAAGCTGACGTCCAGGACTGGTGCAGAAAGTGCGCTGATGCGCTGCTAGCAATGGACCTCGAATACGACCCAAGGCCCCGATGCGTTAGTAAACGTAGGCGGCCCGTTCGAGAGAATCGCCATTGACATCGCCGGCCCGTTTCCGTATCCGACCACGGGAAAAATACATCCTTGTGGCAATGGACTACTCGTAAGTGGGCGGAAGCCTATGCCTGCCCAACCAGGAAAGCCATCACCGTCGCCGACGTCTTGGTGAAAGAATGGATATGTCGATTCGGTATTCCAATGGAGCTGCACTCGGATCAAGGCAGAAATTTCGAATCAACCTTTTCCAAGAAATATGTCTACTGCTGAACATCCGCAAGACAAGAACCACGGCCCTACATCCGCAGTCCGATGGAATGGTGGAACGGATGAACAGGACGATCAACCGCCACTTGTCCAAGGTTGTCTCTGACCATCAAAGAGACTGGGACCAGTATCTTATTTGTTCCTGATGGCCTATCGATCCGCAGTACACGAGTCAACCGGTCCCAAAATCCTGCTAGTATTATAATGGGCCGAGAACTGCGACTGCCTTGTGACCTGAAGTTTGGGATACCGCCAGGACAAGACACTGCGGGAAGGGGCTACGTCAGCAAACTTCGGCAGAGAATGGACGACATCCACGAACGAGTCCGGTTGAACATCCCGAGTGCCAGCGATAAAATGAAGAAGACCTATGACATCAGGCCGACCCCTGGAGATTTAAGGTTGATGACCTGGTTTGGCTGTACAACCCAAACGTCGTCGTGGGCTATCACCAAAGTTGCGGAACTCGTGGAAGGCCCGTATAAAATCGTGAAAAGGATAAACGACCTTGTGTACCGAATCCATAAGCCACCCGAGGGAAACCAAGGGTCGTCCATTTCAACAGGTTGCCCCTTACGCTGGAAACCATGACCAAGTTCGCACCCTCAAGCCACCGGAGGATGATATGACGTTCGAGAAGTTTATGTCCTTGTATTCAAACGGGCAGAAAGTTCTACATGGGGTTACTAGAGAGGAGTCCTTTTCGAGGTGCCTGCTGACTACGCACTAGCGCACTGTGTGGCAGAAGATCTTCGAATGTCCAGGGGCATCGCCGTAGTGTTCTCAAAAAAATTTGGTCAACTCCAAACACGCGGGGAGCAAGAATCCAGAAGTTGGTGGGGTGCTACAGTTGAAGAAGAGCCAGAGAAACATCTACTATCTCGTTACCAAGAGGCATTCCCAAGATAAACTGTCCTATGAAGATGTCTAGAAGAGTCTCACCAAACTAAGAGATACTATGGTGGACCAGAATCTGGCGGATCTAGCAATTCGAAAATTATCCTGTGGTAATTGATGGGTTGGACTGGAGAGTCATAGAAGATGCTGGAGGCGATATTCAGATCCAGCGGCGTCAAGATTTTGGTTTGCTGTAACCCTCTTCCACGACCGATCATGGAAGACCGTGGAGTGTTACTTCCATCGAACTTCACGGTGCAGATATGGGGAGTCATGCAGATATCGTCACACTCCAAGGATGAAATTTCGGGACGAAATGTCTTTAAGAAGGGGGCAATGTAACGAACCTAGGCCGGACCTGTCGCCTCACACGTTGCCGTCGACAACGATGAGATCATCCCCGGAGATATTCGAGAACCATCCAGTCGCTCTGCCGCGAAAAACAACGGTCAATATTGGAAGCAATTGGAACATGCTGGACGCCAACTGGCAGAATTCGAAACATCGAGAATGCTGTATCGGAGATAAATAGACAGCCCTCAAGAGGGAGTGGACAGTCTGAACGAGCCCATACGATCGAGCTATACAGTAGCGTAGTTAATAACATAAATTAAGTTGTATATTTAAGTGTTAAATAAATTAGTAAAACCAAGTTAAGTTTATTTACGTTACATTATTTAACTGGTAATAGTTGAAGTAAGGTAGGAAAGTGGGTAAGTAATAAAAAAAACAAGTAGGTAGTAATTAGTAGATTTCAACTACTAAAAATTGAAAAATAAAAACTTTTTAACAAAAAATTAAACCGACGAAATACGGAACTGAAAAGTAAAAAATAAAATAAACCTCTTTGGTCTCAATAACTAAGCTCCTAAACTAATGTAAGTAACTAATTTTGAGTAGGCGCCAAACGAACAATCAACGAAGATCATCAAATTACTTCAAAAAAATTATCAGAATGTCACCTCGCAACTCGCCTTATCTAATTCATTTGCTTGTTTGTTTGGCGCCGACTCAAAATTAGTTACTTAAATTAGTTTAGGGAGCTTAGTTGTTGAGACTAAGAAGATTATTTTATTTTTCCTATTCCATTCATCGTTTAATTTAAAATTTCTAACCTGAATTAGCTGTCAGTATCCCAAAGATTGTTACTACTGCTCTATGATTTCTATATACAAATTATTGAATAAAATGACACCACCATATTTTCAAACATCTATTACCTTCAACAATGAAATACATCATCATTCGACTCGAAATAACCACCATCTTCATCTTCAGGTTTCAGCCAATTCAATGATTTACCCACCACAATGAAATCTTTACCATGTTGAAAATGTTCAAAACTGAATTACTAAAATATATCCATGATAGGGCCTGATTGTACTCTCAAGTATTTACGTATAAATACATAGATACGTGTTGTGTATGTTGGTGTGCGGCTTTATGACGTAAAATGTAAAATATATTGAATTCAACTAGTAGGTTAGTTTATAGTTACATGTATATAAGTTTTTTTTTGTATAATTTGTTATACTAAGAATTAAGATTCCTATTTCAATAAACATTTCTTCTTCTTCTTCTTTAATGAATATATTTTATTGAAACGCTGGAATATGATGACACAAAACATATTATTTGTGCCTATCCTGCTCTTCTGCCAAGGATGCCATACCGCATTCTTATTTTTCCCCTGAGCTGATTGATTAGTCGGCTGTTGTTATGGTCATTCGAAATGGAGTTCTTGGGCGGCTGTTGGAAACATAGATGACACTTCCACAGCGAGTTTATTTAATATTGCTCTTTCAATTTGTACATACTGCGTTTCTTCCAGAATATGAGTTATCTGCAAAAAACCGACGAAGAACGCAATTTTTGCCAAGTATGCAAATTCCGTCAATTTTCAATTTGGTTTAGCTCCTCACCCGTTGGTCCTATATTCAAAATGTATAGTTGAAATAATAATAATAACAGTAAATTTTGTCTACTTCAACTTCGTATGGAATTGTATTTTTGATAACATGTATAGTATATCGAATTTAAACGGTTTTCTTCACATAAAGGATTCAATATAAAATTGTTTGGTGAACACGACATAAATTAAACATAATCGAGCTTATCAGAAAGAAACATTTGCATTCAATGTCCATTGATATTATATGGAAGTATGCATGGATTTTCAGGTGAATATCATTCAACGTTCTGCGTGGTATTTGCCAGGAAAGTAGTTGTTTTTCACCTGAGATCTACCTTTCTCTGGTTCAATTTTATATTGAATCCTTTATGTGAAGAAAACCGTTTAAATTCGATTTTTCTATTCATTCCACTTCACATGGCACTTATCTCTATGTATAGTATAGTTCCGGGCAAAAAACTGAAAAACGTTTTTTGCCAACATCTCGGAATGCTCCAGGAAATTTTGTTAGCAATTTTGTTAGGTACTTGAATTTTGTCCACCGTTTTAGTAGGTTAATTATAGACTGCTGAGAATTGCCAAAATGCTTTTGTGAGAACATTAAGGGTCTATAAATTTTTTTTTGTTGGTTTTACAAAGGCCAAGGTAATCAATCATACGGTAAATAACCTTTGAATCGGTATATTTACGCTCACAAGTTCTGGCATCCAACTGCCAGTTCCTACCTCAACAATCAACAATACGTACAAGTGAAAGTGTGTCCCGCGAAACAGCTAGCGTAAATATTTCCTAGAGAGATTACATAACTAATGAATTTGTTGAATAATTGCAAGGAGTTGTGATCAGTCGAAAATATGCACCTGTCTGCTGTTGGTTGACCTAAAAAACCAGTTCTTGTGCTTTACCTCTGGGTAATATGATATGGAAGTGTCGCATAATTTAGAATGCAATGAAAAACATGACAACATATTGAACAATAACCATGCTGTGAGTACCCATTTAGAGTTTACTGGTCAGATAAGTCTCATAATATTAATGTGCCTTTTCTTTTACTGAAAATGTATTTTGGGCAAGTTACTCGATAGGTGGGTGATTAGTGATTGAACATATGTCTCTCAAATGAGTATAAGCGAGTATAAACAGTAATTTGTCATTTACTTTGCCGATAATGGTATACATGGGTTACTTAGAGTAATGAATCAAGCTATAGCAGCATTGATTCATAGCTAGGCATGTACTATACTAATATAATAATAATAATAATAATAATAATACGTCTTTATTCACCATAAAAATATAATAATAATAATAAAAGTACAAACATATCAAACTTTTTTTCCAATTTTTTAATTGGTATTTGAATTTAAAAGATGAAATCCACCCCTGAGGGTAGCAAAACGAAGGATATTGATCACTCACCCTCTGAATTCTGGTCCGTTAACCGATTATATCAGGCATAACTTTGTACTGGGTTCTTCGATTCGGATGATTATTTTTTTATTAAACAGGGTTATTGATCATATTTGGATTTCGAATGGAATTATCCACCTTTACGGGTAGAAAAATAGGGGATAATTGATTTTTCACTTGTGAACATTGGCACACATATGTAGTTGACAATGACAGATCGCTATTGTAATTATTTTTGTTCTACATCCGTCACAATCATTATATTCTACAAGAGATGGAATGATATTTGTTTATTTATTCATTTGATATACAAAGTAATCAAATAAACTAACCAGAACAACAAAAATAATTTATATTACAACAAATAGTAAAAGTAGATAATCATATTATTTAACTGGTAATAGTTGACGTAAGGTGGGTAAGTAAGTATTTTGGAAGTAATAAAAAAATAAGTAGGTAGTAATTAGTAGATTCCAGCCACAAAAAATGAAAAAATAAAAACTTTTTAACAAAAACTTGAAAGTAAAAAATAAAATAAACCTTTTTAGTCTCAATAACTAAGCTCATAAACTAATGTAAGTAACTAATTTTGAGTCGGCGCCAAATGAACAATCAACCAAGATCATTGAATTACTTCAAAAAAATTATCAGAATGTCACCGCGCAACTCGATGCCATCATTTTACGCCTTACTTGATTCATTTGCTTGTTTGTTTGGCGCCGACTCAAAATTAGTTACTTACATTAGTTTAGGAACTTAGTTATTGAGACTAAGAAGGTTTATTTTATTTTTTACTTTTCAGCTCCGTATTTCGTCGGTTTAATTTTTTGTTATTTTCTTTCCAGTTATCAGTTAATAATTTTTCACGCACTGGGGTGTTTTGTTTTTTTTAATAATTTGGTTTATTTGTTCGCAATTTACCGCGAACACCTTTCGATAGCTTTTCCTCATTATCATAATGAGGTAATAAAGAATGATAAAAACATCGATAATTTCTTGTTTGGCATTGTAACAAGTAAATGGTGATTATTTCATGGAAATTCCATAAGTATTAACGTATCACCGACAGTCAATTCGACGTATCTAGGTATATTAAATGAAAGAAAAGGAGTGCAGTAACCAGAACAGTGTGTTGTAGTGTAATGAAAAACGTGTGGAAATATCTGTTGCATAGTATTGAAGAAAAGGAAAGCCTTGTTTTTAGTGTAAGAGATCTTCAAAACTGGCAACAGTTCAAATACTGATCGACCAATTTTCTAATATGAATATCCGGATACTTTTGAGAAAAATACGTAAATATTTTTTTAGATATCTCTTTTTTTTTTAAAACATATAGGATGTTTCCAAATTCAATCACCAAACTCATTAACTTGAAAAATATTTTAAAAACAAACTTTTATTAAACTGCACAAAAAAGAACAAAATAAACCAAGGAGTTCATAAAACACATAATGTTGTGTAAACCCCAAACCCACAAAAGGGTTGAATATGGCTGCTCTATAGAAGTATCATCAGTATAAGTATAATACATAGACACGTACTATCTATAATCAGTTTGTTCATGTTCTTATGCGATCTGAAAACTTGTCGCGACCGAGGTTTATTCCTAATTGGAATTTTTATTTTAAGTCAATTTTTAAATCGCCTAACATGAACATACTGATTATACAGGGTGATTCAAAAGTACTTTGACAATCAGGAGGTGATTCCTCACAATATTCTAATATGAATTGTCCAAATAAATATATGTCCCGAAACGCTTCGTTTCCGAGATACAGGGTGTTGAAGTTTTTTTTTTATTTTCGTTTTTTTTAAATAACTTTCGAAATACTGACCTAAATTAAACAAAAATTGGTATTGAGAGGTTCTTTGATGTGTCGAATTCGAATCAGATGTTATTATTGCTCTTAGTCGTAGGGGGCGCCACCTACACGTCTTTCTCTTTTTTGAAGATTCATAACTTTTTTGAGCGTACTTCCAGCACATTTTTCAGTAGAAAAATCAATTCCTCTATCATATCTACGTAAAAAAGCTACCCTTGTTACAAGTCGCTATAAGCAACCGTTTTCTAGATATTTTGACTTGAAATTTTCAAGTCGATTATTTGATAATCGATGCGTGTTGAAGTAATTACCATTATTTTGCATTTTTCACAAGAATGCCTAGGAAATGAATTTGACGTTTGAGTACTTTTGTTTTTTTGTAGGGGGCGCCACCTATTCTATTTATTTTTACTCGTTTGAAATAGTTATTTTTGTATCAAAAGTGCAAAATCTGTATTTGTTTCAGTAAAATTTGCAAGAAATTTCAACATTTTATTTTAAAAATTTTTGAATATGTAGAATAAAATAAAATAAAGGAAACTCAATTGTATTCAAATAAATTGTTCAAAGTGTCCACCTTCAGGCATTCAGTCTTCTAGTCATTGAATCTCGTATACCCGCTCAAAAATTATTGGTGTGTTTCTTATTGTTTCAGAGGCGTCTACTATTCGGTTTCTTAGTTCATCCTCGTTCGCTCCTGGAGTTTTATAAACTAGTGACTTCAAATGTCCCCAAAAATAAAAATCTAGCGGGTTTAGATCTGGGGACCTTGGTGCCCACGCCTGGTTAGGTTCTTCTAGACCCCTACTGATCCATCGATTTGGATAGACAGTGTTAAGGAATTCCCTGGCTACAACGCTAAAATGGGCCGGAGCCCCATCATGCATAAACCACATGCGGATACGAATTTCTAATGGTACATTCTGAAGTAGTCCCGGAAAATCATTCTCTAAAAAGTCTTTGTAAGTTGCGCCATTCAGTCGGAACGGAAGAAAGAAAGGACCTATCAAGTAATTAGCAATTATTGCCGCCCATACATTTATAGAAAATTGATACTGATAATGTATTTCACTAACTGCGTGCGGATTTTCCAGAGCCCAAACATGGTTGTTATGAAAGTTTGTGATAGCATTTCGGGGGAAGTTTGCCTCGTCCAGAAAGAGTACATATCTTAAAAATTGAGGATTTCCACCCAATTTTCTCAAAAACCACTGACACAGTAATGCGTTGGGGAAAGTCTCGTGGCAAACAAGCTTGTACCCTTTGAATATGGTAATGGATAAAATTGTTGATCGTGGATAATTCTCCAAACTGTGGACTGAGTAGAATTGACAGCTTCAGCAATTATTCTTGTACTTGTTTCTGGATTCTCCTCGAGAGCGTTCAAAACAGCTTCTTCCAATTCTGGGGTTCGGACTGCTCGTGGTCTTCCAATAATATCAGCTGCCCTCTTAAAGCTACCTGTTTCTGCCAAACGACGTTGGAGCTGAAGGCAGTACTGTCGTGTGGAAAACGATTTTCTGGGCCGCCAAAACCCTGTCATCAAATTACCCTGTGTATATGCATATGAGGAATGAACACGGTATGAAAACCGTACGAAAAAACATCGTTTCCTACGAATGTAAACAAATGATCTGGGTAATTGGGGGTCTAAAACTACAAGTGCGCACCACGGGTGGCCCATAAACATTAACAATGGTCGAAGGCACTTGAGATTTTGACGAGAGATTTCGACGAAGAGGCGTAAAATGAACAATTGGGTTTAGAAAACAAGTGTACGAGATATTGTTTCTTTGTTCGGCTTCCGGTATATTTTTTCAAGATGTGAGTTAAAAACAGATATTCTCTGAGAACCATAGAAAAAAATACAACGGATGAACGGGATTTTAGCCGGCTATGGGTGGGAGAGTAATAGTTTCGAGGCACAGAAGGCTTTTCTCAAATCGAGAATGGTCACTTGAGTTGACTTCGCTTCGCCGGCCTCTCAAGTTGGAATACGCTCTACGACCTGGGGGTGAGTTCTATATTTTTTTATTCGTCGAAGACGCGCTGCCTGCGTGCGATTTTTTGCGACTACAGCCAGTCCAGTGGATATTATACGAGTGCTTCTGGGGAAAAGCAGCTCATTCTTTCACAGTTATTTGGAGTCCTAACTGTCATCTCGAAGCCTAGCGATAATTTTTATTTTTGAGAATTCCTAAGGACTAGATACGAGGGTTGATAGCCAACGGCAGCAGATTGAGGGATTTTTGGATCGTCAACTTCAAGAGTTCTAGCCTCCAGTCTTTTGATTAATCAACCTTTTCGTTCCAGCTCCTGATACAGGTTTTTCCAGCGTCCAGCTGATTTCCACGTTATACGTTGATTTGTATATTAATTAACCCTTCTCTTACAGGATCCTGTACACGTGTGCTTTGGTATACGGGGTGGAACAAGCCTAATTTGATTTCTCTTGAGGCTGGGAGAATACCCCCATATCGTCGGCAGCTCACTGACGTGATATCCCTCGCAAACCGCGATTTGTGACAGATACACTGAAGCGAGACGTCCACTAGACTGAACCTAGAGATCATACACGTGTATGAACCTCAGTGCACGGGTCTTTCTGCGACTAAAAACGTATCAGTTACACTGCGGTGATAGGTGTAAACACGGGTTATTAATAATAAATTCTGTCAACAAAACTAAAGGTTTTAGTTCATGTGTGTCGAATATGTGTAGGGATCGTAGGTGCCTCTGTACGACCGTAGCATAAGCTCAACTTTGTGTTTGCAGTTGTACGCGTTATGTAGTTCTGTCTTAGGGAAATGTTATTAAGATAGGCCACGGTACGCGTTTAATTTTCAGGGAGTAAATTCATTTTTGACATCCCCCCCATGTCCTACAATTTACGCTCGAGGACTCGCCCCGAAACACAAATTCAACAAACTTCATGTGTATTTCACCCCGTTGAAGGTATCACGCGAGTTTCATATACCCAAGCTCTTGTTTGTTCTCCACATGAGAACCGGTCGGCTTTTCAGCCCATCTTAACAGCGCCAGTCCGTGATTCATTTTCTGTTGAAAATAATTTTTCTTTTGGCTCTAGCTTGGAGAGCCCTGAAATCAATAGGGATAATTCTGTCAGAGAAAGTTTAGGCCCGAAGAGCGCACAGCTGTTTGTTGAATCGCGACGCGTCGAAAATTGCGCAACGGAATCTAGCGTCCCACTAGATTCGCAAAAAGCGGTGCATTTAAATTCACTCACATCTCCTGGGTTAAACCGTGTGAGAAGTATGGATTGTATGAATGCGAACAAAATTCCCGTGGGGAACTTTCCTGTTGAAGACAATGATGAAACACCAATAATTTTTCTGTTGAACAGAATACAATGCGTGATCTGAGTCAGAGGGAAAATTCCAATAATTTTTGTTTCAATAGGCCATTGAGAGCCTCCAGTAATATTTTGAATTTTGGCGATAGACCCGCCAGGGTAATTCAAACCTCGGTAAATAATGGCTCACCTCAACGAGTTGTGGAAGCCTTCCAAAATTTAGAACGCAATACATTAAGTTCAGGGGCCTCCAGCCCACTCAATTTTTTTGAACAATTTTCAAACAAATCAGGAATGAATGAGAATAGAATGTATGAGTCAAATCGCCCCCACACTCCAGACAACGATTCTAGTATATCAGAGCTCAATTGCGCGCGAGCTAATGTCGGGCCCCCGATCGAAGGGGTCCCATCTGCAGGCGAGGCCGTTCATCAGACCCGAATAGTGAAATCCCTGCTATTCGGCAGGTGGTATCGCAGGAGGAACGGGAAGAATTTGATTTATTCTTAAGTTTCGAGAGATTCCGCGAAATGAAACGGATGACACCGGTAATTAATGCCGGTGAGGAAATCTCACCGCCCCCTTTCCCTGTAGGTAATCGACCTGTTTCGAGACAGTACTCGATTGAAAAATCGCTCCTGGTAAATAAGTCTTCGCGCGCATTGCCATCCGCAAGGCCATAAACACAATGCATATCGGCTAAATCAGCAGTATTCTTTAAATAATCCAGTTTTTCAAAATTAGTGTTTTAAAACTTACAGAAACTTCAACAAAACAACAAAACGTTTAACTGTCACATAATATGTAATTACCAAAACTACTTACTTAAACGTCAAATTCATTTCCTAAGCATTCTTGAGAAAAATGCAAAATAATGGTAATGACGCATCGATTATCAAATAATCGACTTGAAATATCTAGAAAACGGTTGCTTATAGCGACTTGAAACAAGGGGAGCTTTTTTACGTAGATATGGTAGAGGAATTGATTTTTCTACTGAAAAATATGCTAGAAGTACGCTAAAAAAAGTTATGAATCTTCAAAAAACAAAGACGTGCAGGTGGCGCCCCCTACGAGTAAGAGCAATAATAACATCAGATTCGAATTCGACACCTCCAAAAACCTCTGAATACCAATGTTCGTTCAATTAAGGTCAGTATTTCGAAAGTTATTTATAAAAATAACGAAAATAAAACTTCAACACCCTGTATCTTGGAAACGAAGCGTTTCCGGATACACATTCATTTGGACAATTGATATTAGAATATTTTGAAGAATCACCTCCTGAAGTTTGTCGAAGTACTTTTGAATCACCCTGTAGATAGTGTCTATGTATCATACTTATACTATGACACTTCAATAGAGCAGCCATATTCAACCCTTTTGTGGATTTGGGGTTTACACGACATTATGAGTTTTATGAACTCCTTGGTTTATTTTTTCTTTTTTGTGCAGTTTAATAAAAGCTTGTTTTTACTTATAATTTATTTACATCTTTTCAGTTAGAAATATTTCTCAATCTATCCATTTCAAGTATCGCTCCATTGTTGCCGGTTAATTTTGTTCAATCCAGTTCTTCAATTTGTAGACCGTCTAGAGACTCGACCCTACTCAGAGCTACATATGCTTGTCCGGCTATCCGTCATCTTATTGAATTCTGACAAAAATTGATAGTCTACGACCCCAAGAAAACCCACATGAATTTCGACAAAGAAATTATGATGTTCGACTCCAGAAAGCCACACACACCAATTTTGAACGGAATTGGTCTATAATCACAAAAGTCGTCGCCATCATCTCAGCCCCCTAAAACCCACACATACCAATCTCTATTGGAATAGGGGGTGGACATTTTCATGGGGTTTCCGTTAGTTTTTAAGTCAGGGTCATGGGAATTGATGTTTTGGGTCTCTGTTACAAATGAATGAATCGTGTTTAACCAAAAAAAAAACGTCTTTCATTGTTCTTAGAAATTCAACCCCTAAAGTAGTGAAAGTTTGTATGAGGTTTCCGTTCGTTTTTTTTTGTTTGTCCCGTAAGCGTTTCTATACCATTCATCCGATTCCGATGAAAGTTTGGTGAGTTGTGCGTACGCCCGCGAAATTATTCTGAATTAGTAAAGTAGAACCAGAAATCTAAGAAGGTCGTAAATCAATATTAGCCGACGACCCTCATTATTACCTATTGTTCGAAATATAGATAAGCAATGAAAGTGTGTGTTTCTTCAAAGATTCCCAGGTCCGGATTAAAATATCTCATGAAATCATAGACTTATTATAATAAGTCTATGCATGAAATAGTTTGGCATTTTAATAATAGTGGGCTCTCCATTATTTTTGGCTATTGTTGACAGTTTTGTATTTAAATTTCTTTGATGATAAAAAATCTCGTAAGGTTGATTTAGAACCCTTGGTAAGGATATGTTTAAATGTGTGTAAATAATAAAGTTTACTTACCTGGCCACCAGACTTTTCAGTACTATAAAATGGGCTATTAACGAGATTATAGCGATAATGGTTACAAAATAAATTACCTACCAGATTTGGGAAACAAGAATGTTTTGAAAACTGACCGCTTTGCAATTTCAGAAATAAAAGGGGGAAAATTAAACAACATTTAGTCATTACCTACCTAATATTCCGTTGTGTCAGTTGTGTATATTTTAAAGTGTCTATACGATTTTTGTGTCGTGAAAAATGTGGCGTCCATGGGCTCATCCTGAAGCTGGTACTCCAATTATGGTCGTAGTACCACTAGTCGACAAATGTTACACCCTCATGAGAAACAAATTATATTAAATGTTTATACTTCCCTTCTGGAACGTGGAATGTCCAAGGATCAAGCTGTGCAAGAAAGTGCTTCTTTAACAAAAACACGGTATTCCACAGTGTTTAAAATAGTAAGTAACCCTATTTTAAAAAGGAAGAAACGAAAAGACTCTAGTGGTTCAAGGAAACTAGATGGCTGTGATGTAGATATAATTCGAAGAACAATATATGCCTTGTATGAAGAGCAAATTGTGCCTACATTAGATATTTTAATGCAACGGCTTGAAAAGAATGAAACTGGTATCCAGTGTTGCAAAGAGACTTTAAGGAAGTCTCTTTTACAAAACGGATTTAAATTTATAAAAATCACTAGTAGCAGAAAAATCTTAGTGGAATCTGTGCGCCTTAAGAAATGGAGATTTGAATATTTGTTGGCAATAAACGAATTTAGAGAATATGGTAGAGCAGTAGTGTATTTGGATGAAACTTGGTTCGATACACACGATAATCCAAACAAAAGTTGGGTAGACTCATCTGACTTGTGCCAAACTAATGCGCCGTCTAATAAAGGAAAACGCATTACGATCATTCACGCAGGAACCGAAAATGGTTTTCCAAAATAAACTCATACCAAATATGCCACCCAACAGTATTATCGTCATGGATAATGCTAGCTACCACAGTCGAAGACTAGATAAAGCACCATGTTCAAATGACACCAAAGCCACTATACAAGAATATATGTTAAATAATGATATGTACTATGAGGAAAAGTACACAAAAAACAGTTACTAGAAGTTTTATTCTAAAAAAAAATATTTTTGTGATTCATTGGCTGAAAGCTTGGGACATACGGTGCTCAGACTTCCTCCTTATCACTGTATGTTTACCCAATTGAACATATATGGCATCAGCTTAAGTCAGCAGTTCGAAGAAATAATACTTCTCCAACCTTAAGTTCAACTGTGGTAGCTCTTATTCAAACAGAAACTGCAAACATTCCTGATAGCAGCTGGGCCAAGTGTGTTTCCCATATTAAAAAGGTGGAAAAGTCATATATGGATATAGAAAAAATTCCCAAAGAAAAGTTTATTATCAATTTGGATGACGACAGTGAAATGATCTTCGTGAGTAATTTTGTTTATAAATACCTTTTATCGAGAAACTGAACTTTTTATAAAATATAAAGTTTGACATTTTACATTAGTTAGGTATATCATACAGTGCGCGTCAAAATTATGGAACAAATTCGATATTTCGCAAGCCATGTACTTTTGACAAAAATCCTGAAATAGGTCGATTTTTATTTTAAAATGCCGATTTTTTTATGTATATTCTGAAGAGGTTATGTCACTGGTTTTGACATGGTGACGTAATCGGTAATTTTTTTAAATTGGAATAGATGTCTTGTGATACCTCATCTGAAAGGCATTCAATGATAATAATTATCAAGATTTTTTTTTGTACAGGGTGAACAAAAATTAATATTTTATTTCAATAAGAGAATAACTTTATATCCAACAAAATAGAACAGTCAAATGAGATGTTCGAAATGCCATCCACCAGTCTCTTGACAATAAGCAAATCTACGGATACATTCCTCTTGCACGTTGCGAATAACTTCCGGAGTAATTCTGTTAATTTCGACCCTAATTCGATTTTTCAACTCTTGTAGATTTTGCGGACTATCTACATAGACCTTCGAATTCAAATAACCCCACAAGAGAAAATCCAGGGGCGTAAGATCTGGAGATCTTGGGGGCCACTCTATCGGTCCGCGTCTACCAATCCACCTCATAGGAAAACAGTTATTCAAAAACTCGCGAACATCACGTGCATAGTGCGGGGGTGCACCATCTTGTTGCAACCAAATACTTTCATTTGGTGAGTTAGGATTGTTGGCGTTTGGAAAAATATCGGCAAGGCTAGGTATGAGTTCATTTCTTGAAAATTCCAAGTAACGCTCCCCTGTGAGATTAACTTCGAAAAAATACGGGCCAATAATCCTGTCGTTTATTATCCCTGCCCAAACGTTGACTTTCTGAGGGTATTGAGTATGCCCGTCCATCATCCAGTGAGGATTATCCCTAGTCCAATATCTGCAAATCGATTTACTGAACCATTTAGGCAAAACGTAGCTTCATCGGAAAACAGAATTTGTTTTATAAAACGTGGATTGCGGTTACACAAATCCTGCATTATTTCACAGAACTCCAAACGGCGATCGGGATCATCATCATTGAGTTGTTGATGTAGCTGTACTTTGTATGGATGGTACTTTTCTGCTTTTAGAATACGTAATACAGAACTTTGGGATATGTTAAGGTCTGCTGCAATTTGTCGTGAAGTATTGTGAGGATTATTCTCTATACCCAATAGAACATCAAGTTTCACGTTTTCTTCTATTTTAGGACGTCCAGCATTCGGAATATGTTTGACATGTCCAGTTTCTCTAAATTTTTTCTCAATCTTACTGACTGTTGAACGACTGATAGGTCTATTTGGATACTTCGCATTGAACAAGTCGCATACCTCTTGCTGAGTTCTGGTTCTATCTCCGCATCCAATAAAAATAAAAATTTCTATGCGTTGGGTTTCACTTAAAGTAGCAAAAGTTTACTTTTATAACTTTTCACTTGGAATTTGTGAAGAATATTTGTTGATATTTCAACTGACATTTATTTGACACTAACCTGCCTATTATGGCATTAATTTGTGATTGTCCTTTGTTTCCATTTTAGACTAGGAAATAGCTAACTATTAATATTTGGAAAGGATCCACTGACTCACTAGTCTACCAGGGCAGTCTAAGGGATTAGAGCCTTGGCTCAAAAAGTAAAATTTTGCATTTTTTAACACGCTTTTATTATCTTTACTTGTAACTAAATAACTCACAATGTAATAAAATCTTGGAAGTAAATATTCACCCACTTCCAATCTTCCGAATAATCTGAAATTCGTCACACATATCAAGGACCAATGCCAATACAAGAATTTCATAATCATAATGTAATAATAATAAAAATGTATTTTTCCAAACGCCAACAATCCTAACTCACCAAATGAAAGTATTTGGTTGCAACAAGATGGTGCACCCCCACACTATGCACGTGATGTTCGCGAGTTTTCCTAGGAGGTGGATTGGTAGACGCGGACCGATAGAGTGGCCCCTAGGATCTCCAGATCTTATGCCCCTGGATTTTTTCTTGTGGTGTTATTTGAAATCGAAGGTCTATGTAGATAGGCCGCAAAATCTACAAGAGTTGAAAAATCGAATTAGGATCGAAATTAACAGAATTACTCCGGAAGTTATTCGCAATGTGCAAGAGGAATGTGTCCGTAGATTTGCTTATTGTCAAGAGACTGGTGGATGGCATTTCGAACATCTTATTTAACTGTTCTATTTTGTTGGATATAAAGTTATTCTCTTATTGAAATAAAATATTAATTTTTGTTCAACCTGTACAAAAAAAATCTAATTAATTATTATCATTGAATGCAGTATTGAAAGGCCTTTCGGATGAGGTATCACAAGACATCTATTCCAATTTAAAAAAATTACCGATTACGTCACCATGTCAAAACCAGTGACATAACCTCTTTAGGATATACATAAAAAAATCGGCATTTCAAAATAAAAATCGACCTATTTTAGGATTTTTGTCGAAAGTACATGGCTTGCGAAATATCGAATTTGTTCCATAATTTTGACGCGCACTGTATATTAATATATAATATAATTATATATATATATATATATATATATATATATATATAAATAAACAATTCTCAATTATATTCAAGCGATATTTCTTAATAATTTAACCCAATATACCTATAAAACAAACTTCAATGGCTAGGGCAGGTACAACTCTGCTGATAACTCAAGTGGTTGGTGATTTACGACCTTCTTAGATTTCTGGTTCTACTTTACACTGTATGAACGACTTCGAGTTTTCTTCCCTTTTTGGAGTGTTTCTAACCGAACCTTTATAGAAAAGTTTTGTTTGTTACCAACGTCTAGTTCGCTTTTTAAGTTACGGTTTTTATTAATTTTTTATCCCCCAAACCTCTTTGACCTTTGGTTCTGGAAGATGCGAACTGATGTTGAGAAAATGTCGAAGCACACTCTGTAAAAGTGGATCGCATGTATAATCCAAGCAGCTATCTTATACGCGAACTCGTCGGCAAGCATGCCTTCGTAGTGTTTCACAAACGTTGCCGAAGGCTATATAGGCGCAGTTGAATGCCAAAAGCTGATAAACAACAGTAAAAACAAAAATATCCAATTCCTCCGCGATATCACTCCAGTTCGGCAAACAACTTCGAACTGTCCGCATTACTTGCAGCCAGCCATAACAGGTATTTTTCTGGAATTCCCACGTTTTGTCAGTGTTTTTGTTTATTAAATACGTGATGGGTTGTGATAAGCAACAAGAAACCGCAGCAGTTCGATAAAATGGGATCACGGAAAGGTTGAGTTATCAGTCTGCTTTATCACTCGTTTCTGGTGGGCTGTTTTGAAAAATACTGGCGCGTCTTCCCTGCGGTTATTCAGGGTTTTTTTCGGTGTCCGATTCTGCCTTGTGAAACAGATCAAAATATGTGTTGAGGAGGTAGTCCAGTGGATTATTTTTATTCTACTAGTTGATATATAAAAAGTGAGTATTGCACATGATATGCTGTTTGCAATCTCGGTTTACATTTACGTAATTTTTTATACAACGAATATGAATTTACGCGGAAAATTTATAGCAAATGAGACCAAGCACGATTTTAATAAAACTTGATGAAAACACTACCTACTTCTTCCTAAGCTCAAAAAAGCTTGGTTATGGGTAGAAGTAAAGATAAAATAACTAATAAAAAACCTTTTTAAAGACAAGCTTTTATTTAAGCCGAGTACTAAAACGTATCAATTAAGTTTAAGTCATCGCTGACAATGATTTGATTATTTTTTGTTGAATTATTTGGTTTCATAAAGCTTGTAGCGCGTGGATACCAATTAATTTGATTGGGCAGTGATTGGTTGGTAAGTAAGAACTTTAAGTATTTAATTTTTACAAAGTATTCATAAAAGTAGGTACCAATTAATTGCATTGGACAATGATTGGTTGGTAAGTAACAACTTGTCGAAGTATTAATTTTATTACAATTTGCGCGACAAGCTTTTTGAAACCAAATAATTCAACAAAAAATAATTAAATAATTGTCAGTCATGACTTAAACTTATTTTATACGTTTTAGTACACGGCTAAAATAAAAACTTGTTTTAAAAAAGGTTTTTTATTAGTTATTTTATTTTTTGCTTTTTAGTTAGTTTGCCTTAATCTGTTCATTTCAAGTGGAGCATCGTTATTACAAGGTCTCTTCCCTGTAAGTTTTGAGCTGGAAGAGATCATGATCTCCGACCCCAAAAACTCCCACACACCAATTTGAATAGAATCTGACCATAATGGCAAAACTCGCCCGCCATCCTGAATTTATAGATTTTATCAAAGAATTCGTAATCTCCGAACCTGAAAATCTCCACATACCAATTATGAATAAAATATGACCATAATCAGAAAACTCGTCCTCCATCTTGGGGCCACCATCTTGAATTTATGAATTTACGAAAATGCAAAACCTCCGACCGCGAAAATTGCTGCATACCAATTTTTAATCGAATCAGACCATATAATCACAAAACTCGTCTCTCCATCTTGGGGCCGCCATTTTCAATTTATGAATTTTAACGAAAAATGCAAAACCTCCGACCGCGAAAACCCTGCGCATACCAATTTTTAATCGAATCGGACCATAATCACAAAACACGTCCTCCATCTTGGGGCCGCCATCTTGAATTTATGAATTTTGACAAAAAATTTCATAATCTCCGACCCCAGGCAAACCCCCCACAAACCAATTTTGAATCGAATCGGACCATAATCACAAAACACGTCCACCATATTGGAGCCGCCATCTTGAATTTATGAATTTTGACCAAAAATTCGTAATCTCCGACCCCAAAACCTCCCCACATACCAATTTTGAATCGAATTGGACCATAATCACAAAACTCGTCCTCCATCTTGGGGCCGCCATCTTGAATTTATGAATTTTGACAAAACATTTCATAATCTCCGACCCCGGCAAATTCCCCACATACCAATTTTGAATCGAATCGGACTCTATTCACAAAACTCATCCTCCATCTTGGGGCCACCATCTTGAATTTATGAACTTACGGAAAATTCAAAACCTCCGACCGCGAGAACCGCTGCATACCAATTTTTAATCGAATCAGACCATATAATCACAAAACTCGTCTTTCATCTTGGGGCCCCATTTTGAATTCATAAATTTTCATAATCTTCGACCCCGAAAACCCCCACATACCAATTTTGAATCAAATCGGACCATAATCACAAAACTTGTCCGCCATCTTGAATTAATGAATTTTTGGACTATAATTACAAATTTCGTCCGCCATCTTGGAGCCGCCATTTTGTTTTTTTTTCTCTAACAAAAATTCCATAATGCATTGTCACCGGAATTATGAACATGTGCCAAATTTCAAATTAATCGTACGATTAGAAGTTGGTCAAAATCCACTTGCAAGATTTGACCCTTACGAACGAACGAACTAACAAGTGAAACTAAATCGAACGAACGAGCTAACAAGTGAAACTAAATAAAAGCTTGTAAAAATGGGACCATTCCCGATGTTAAAGAAACTTCCACTTATGTTTCAAAACTTGATAAAACACTCGTTCAATCGAATTTTTTGATCGGAAACGAAAACTTTGGGAAATATAGTAAAAAAATTGCGCTTTTGGATTTTGATTAAACTTTCACAGATGCTTCAGAACATTATAAAAATGCTCGAACTATCGAAAATTTTGCGCGAAAATGATAACGTTGATGTTTCTTCGAATTTCTAAAAGGCGGAAAGTTTGTGAAAATATGAGGGAAAATTGGGTTCACCCCAATTGTGATGGAACTGGTTCAAGAGAAATATCGACGCGTTACCACCAAAAAAACCGTTAATGCAGTTTAGTGGGAATCCACAGATTTGAAAAATATTTTTTTTTGAATAAACATTGCCTCCTTAAAGAAAAAAAACCGTTGTCATAAAAAAAAGCCGTGCCGCGCCAATTCAGAGTTATACTCAGGATCAACAGCCCCCCTATCACGTGGATAAAAAATCGCTACTGTAGCTTCATGTTTTACGACTGCCATTTTTATTGCCTGTCGACTGAACTATTTCGGGATTTCCTTCATTGAGGATTACGTCCTCTAGGCGTTTTGGGGAATTCCTCGCTCTAATTTTTTTCCCTGTGATTTCGAGTCCTAAGCTCGCGTTTCCTCTAGGAAAGCTATATGACGATCAGAACCATCGCGAAATCTACTTCAGATAGATAAGATAGATTTCATTGATCCTTTCTGCTACATATTATGTAAATGGGACAAGTCATAGTATATACCGGGTGACACAGGATATCGGGCCACCCCTGTAACTTCTGCATTCGTGAACGGATTTTTCTGAAATTTGGTACAGTTATAAAAGCAACCATTTCGGATTTGATCACATTACAATCCAATATGGCGGACTTCCGGTTTTTCTGGAAATGCCAGTAACTTTGTTTTTTCAAATGGAATTTTTACATATTCAAGTTCAACGGGTTAAAACAAGTCCAAACCCTATGTCAAATGTCATTTTTTTAAAACAATTGAAATTAAAATGGTTTTTTATTTTACCTCGTGGATAAATGAGATTTGGTCGAAGCTATCCACAATGAGTCGCAAATAACAGAAGAACTTAATTTTTTCTGAAAAATTATTTTTTGTGTCACTTACTGGTTAATCAATTCAGTCACATCACATTTTGATCAAAAATTCATTTTTTTCAAATGGAACTCCTATGGGCCACCTACCTGTCTCTCTAGAACATACATTAAGGAAAAAAACGACATATCATTTTTGTATTCGGTGCAGTAACAAATTGTATAAATTCAAAAATCTACAACTAGTTCATGAGTTTCCTTGCAGTTCGAATAATTTTTCAACTCAGTAAGCTGTGGAAAACAACATTTCTGAATCTTGTCAACTAATTGTGTAAGTTATACTTATGAGCACGATAATGGTGTTTTTTTTAAATTCTTCTAGCGTTTTCTCGACTTACATTGCATTGGTATTCCAATTCCCGAGTCGAAGCGGTTGGATCAAAATCAACATAAGCAAAACGTTCATTTCTACCTCTTCACTTACGACCATCTTCTCCATTGTTGTTTTTTTTCTGTGTGGGTATCGTTCGGCGTATAACTGACAAGCGGCGACACTGTTTTAAAGACATTCTCCGTAAATTAATAACATATCAACCTGTTCACTTCTTGTGAACCTACCATTTTGATTTTACATTTCCACTAAACTAATTCTCGGAAGTTAACTAATTTTCGAGAGTTGAGATGAAAGATGACAGCGAAACACAATTAGTTGACAAGATTCAGAAATGTTGTTTTCCACAGCTTACTAAGTTGAAAAATTATTCGAACTGCAAGGAAACGCATGAACTAGTTGTAGATTTTTGAATGTATACAATTTGTTACTGCACCGAAATACAAAAATGATATGTAATTTTTTTCCTTGATGAATGTTCTAGAGAGACAGGTAGGTGACCCATCGGAGTTTCATTTGAAAAAAATATTTTTTTTTAAATTGATTCATCAATAAATGACACAAAAAATAATTTTTCAGAAAATATTAAGTTTTTCTGTTATTTGCGACTCATTGTAAATAGCTTCGACCAAATCTTATTTATCCACTAGGTAAAATAAAAAAACAATTTTAATTTCAATTGTTTCAAAAAAATTACATTTGACATAAGGTTTGGACTTGTTTTGACCTGTTGAACTTGAATATGTAAAAATATACAGGGTGTTCCATTTGAAAAACAAAGTTACTGGCATTTCCAGAAAAACGGGAAGTCCGCCATATTGGATTGTAATGTGATCAAATCCAAAATGATTGCTTATATAACTGTACCAAATTTCAGAAAAATCCGTTCACGAATGCAGAAGTTACAGGGGTGGCCCGATATCCTGTGTCACCCTGTATACACAAATGTACTCAGATAAAATGTGATTAAATTTAATATTAATAATAATGGGTCTTTATTGTTAATGTATATCCTATTAGTTGACAACAATCTATTACACTCGGTAGTTGTTCTTCCACAATAAAAATAAACATTTAAATTTTTATAGATTTTTATAGTATTTTATTAAACAAAACGCACATTTAACAATTAAATTTTTTCGCGACGTTAATGATTTAAATTCAGAGAATAATAATGTACAAATAGGTTGGGGTAATATTATTTAATAATGAATAATAATATTTTTATAAAGACTTTTATGGATTACAGAATAAAATTAATGGAAATTCTTACATTTTAGTTTTTCATCAGAAAGTTATTTCTTCTTTCTGCGTTTTCTTGAAGGCTGGCAGTCCGATGTCGATGGTTGGTCTGTCGGTATTTCTGTCTGATCTGTCGGTATTTCTCCCGAATGTTCGTCAGCATCACGAACAGTTTCAGCATCGTGATCTCCACCACCATCATCACTACCATCACCGAAAATACCCCGGATCACTTGAAGATATCCAGGCTTGACTATATATTCACTTTCAACCGTCTCCTCATCAGCATGTTCCAAATCTTCTAGATTATCATCATCTTCTTCGTTATTTTTCTCCACAATGTCAGCTGCATTGAAACAAGTCTCCCCTCGACAATTTTGTTAGGAAAATCTATAGAAAATGTAAAAAAACCACTTTGTTGCACCTGGTTGTTTCTATAATTTTTAGTAGTTTCAGAAAAAAATATAATGAGATTTGGAATTTGGTTATAACAAATTATTAACTTAATTCAATTTTTAATAATACATTTTTTATTTTTTGGTAATCTATTGAGGAATGCCAACTATAATTTTTGAAGAAAAATAATTAATTAATTATTTGAATGGTGGAAATATGAAAAAAACTATTATAAACAATAAAATAATTGTGTTCAAGTTTTTTTATTTAATTTAATAATATTCTCTAAACAAGGAAATGCCATGAATTATTATTTTTTAAATATTAAACTAATCAATTTGTTTATAAACAATTTATAAACAAATGTAATTTTTTTTGTTATAAAATGAGATTTATTTTTAGTTTTTTTGTTAACTTGAAAAAATTATAATAAACAAAATAAACAACTTTTAAAAACTTTTATAACGTGATCTTGTTAAGTATATATACAGGGTGTCCCTGGACTTCCTCTTTTCCTCTCGGGAATGTATAGATGGGGTCAAAATATCACCAGTACTTCATATAATTTTTGTTCCTGAAAGCCTTCGTTACCAAGTTACGGGCCCTCAAAGTTACAAAATGAAAAATGTTTTTCTTTGATAACTTTCAAAGTGAATATTCAAAATCATCTAAATTCTGGTGATTGACTAAACAAATGATGACTTCGATGAGCTTTCATGCAGGAACGGACTACCCCCGATGGTCCACACCCCAAAACTTTGAAATGACTGGGATTTGTCAATGTTTTAACAAAACAAGGTTACCTGTGTTGTGAGCACTCCTTATCAAGTATTTTAAATATAGCCATATGTAAACTGAAACTGAAGAATGCCAATATAATAAATCAATTTTCGTTCGATTTCAAAGGCGGACACTTCCCCCTATCATTTGTGTCGGCACCTCAATCGGAATTCCAACCATATTTTCAGACATTCATAACTACTAGTACGCCGGGACAGATGAATGACCCGCGGTCTTTTTGAAGCGATAATAGGCTTGGTGATATATCATGGCGGCGTGTCAACTCAAACGAGGCAACTTGCCGACTCATTAAATATATTTGATTGAGTGCGGGCGGCACCGTTTGAATATCAACGCTATATATATAAGATTCTCCATACTACA